>DWNA01000499.1:0-22710 GCA_018249835.1 Heliconius besckei | reverse complement strand
TTGCAACGATTGAAGAGATAAAGACTGCATCGCTGGAAGAGCTCAAGGCTATACCGAAAAGTGCTTATGAGAAGTGCTTTGACGATTGGAAAAACCGTTGGCATAAGTGTATTGTATCTGAGGGGGACAACATAAATATTGATAAATAAATAAATATTTTTTCTTAAAAATACAAAGTCACCTTACTTTTTGAACACACCTCGTATGTGTAAGTTAACAAGCAAATGATTTCATTTTGTTTGTGTACTAACTACCCGCTAGCTTCGCCCGCTTGAACTACACTATTATGTATTGACTAATCTAAAACAATGTTATTTTAAAGATTATCTATATATTCAAAAGTAAAGTTTCAGTAAATTAAATAACTGTTATTATGTAAACATAAAAACAGTTATTTAATAAAACATGTTAAGAGAAGTTTGCCAAAATGCAATAATAAAAACTGTATTTAAATCGGTTTAGCCGTTTCTGAGATTAGCGTGCACAAATACAGACAAACAGACACAAAAATTAAAGATATTGTGTTAGTTTTTAGTATAATATAATTATTATTATTATTTTATATGCACTCAAAAATGGATTTACTCGTTAAGAGAGAACCTGGGAACTAGTGTTAAGACATTTGAGTACCCCACTTTCCGCCATTCCGCCTTTCCATTAAGTGACGGAACTAAATCTCGCTATTTGCCTTGTTACCAGTGGGAATCGAACCCACAACCTGTCGCATTTACAGTCACACGCTTGTGCCTTCGACTGGCCTCTTTTAATTCCTGTTCAATTACAATATGTCATTTAGTATTTTCTTCTTCGAAAATGCCGCAATTAGAGAATGTCGATGATGTTGAAAAGTTCATTTACGTTTACAAGATAATCATTTTAATATATTTATAAATAGTAAAATCTAGAATGTGTGTAGACTATTTTCTTTTTATTTATCTTAGAGTCCTTATTCTTAGTTCTATAATTCTGAGATTGTGACGAGATATTAATATAATGCAATGTAATATGTATCTAATTTTGTTTATAACGTTTATTACATTCAATAACACCCATAAAAACAAGCTATTTAGAAACATATTAAGAACCTTATCAAGTTTGTTCCCTTATCAGGTATTAAAACAATATAAATATGATTATTTATAACATAATATTATTTGAATACGATAGGTATAACTTAACAATATCGAAATATTGTATGTAGTAAACTCATAATTATTACGTTATATTTGACTATCGACAATGATTCTTAATAAAATTTTCAACAAATTGAATAAACATATTTATTATTTGGATACTTCCCAATTTCCAAGTCTTTACAAATTAATTTAATATGGCATATTTGGGTATAGCAGCATGCAATATGAAAATATAAAAAAATGAAGGATAGAAAGTTAAGAAGCGATAATAACGGTAACCAAGACCTTTGACCTTAACCGTGACCGTAGCGTTTTGCACATTACAAGTAAGTAAAGTCACAGTAAGTATAAGATTTTCTTAATAAACTAATATTTCGTTATATTGTTTTCGCGAAATATAAAACTTTATACGGTTTCTTTAATTTACTTATCTACAGAAGCATAATATTTGCGCAATTGTCACTTTAAATTTTAATACCGTTCATATATATTTTATTTCAAAGCTACAAAATAAAATGAAACTATAGAAAGTAGGTACTATACCTAGGATATGTAAAACACGCGTTATATTTTCACATCATTATAAATAATAACCTATAGTAATATGAAAATATGTCGAGTGTTTTATAATCATAACAGTGGCGTAGCAAGGGAGGATGCGAGCGGGGCGGTCGCACCGGGCATCAAAGTCGACGATTAGTGTGTTTTTTCTTTGTTTTTTAGACCTTATACCATTTTAGAGGGCATCAAGTCCTCTAAGCCGCACCGGGCATCAAAAGGAAAGGGGCATCAAAGTCGACGATCACTTTGTTTTTTTAGAACTTAACGTCCACGATCACGTTTTTTTAGAAGTCAACGTCGACGATTACGTTTTTTATTTTTTAGAAGTCAACGTTGACGATCACTTTGTTTTTTTAGAACTTAACGTCCACGATCACGACTCAATAAAAAGATCCGTCATCAGCATAAATGCGTCATCATCGCTGACGTAGGTAAGTATACTCAGTAGTGATGGTCTGATCGTAAGCTACGACCGTAATCATTCGGGCCAAAGTTCAACGCTCGCATCAATCAATGCATTATGTTTCACAGGTTCGACGATCGATATAAGAATATCAGTTAATATTTGTTTTTCGTTCGTTTATTTATTATTTTAAATTCGCAACTTCTTGTTAATGTTACTTTGAAATCCTTTATTTTTTACACTTCACGCTGTACCACTTATATAACAGAGTAGGCAGAAGGAACCTAGTGTTAAGACTCTCCGTTCCCCACATATTGGCAAATTTTCGAAACATTGCTTTTGGCTCTAATAATAATAACATTACGAATGAGGTCAAGTAATGTTATTGACTGAAATATCATCAGCTGGCACGAATCGTGTATGAATATATATAGAATAAACGTAAACGCTATCTTGAAGGTCAGTGGTGACTGTTCAGTGTCTTTGAATTTATACCGTAAGATCAAAACAATCGATATTTGTACAACTTGTACAATTACCTTAAAATTGTATACATATTAATATTCTGTATTAGATATATTTCTTAGTAGGTATATAAATGTACATTAATGTAGTAATTTTAAAATAAAGGGGAACAAAAAAGCGGGACCGTGAGTGAGGTACGGCGGCGGCCAATAGGAGCCACTACTTGATCAATATTAAGTCCCTACTTGCACTTAATATTGATTTAGGCATAAAGTACCTGCAAGTCTCGTCGATCTAATTTTGCATTTTTATCAATAGCACAACAAAAGCAACGTGTTGTCTATTTTGATGTTTCCAAAAATGTACCTATACAGTTTTATACCTATACAGTCCTATATAGTTTTGGGTAGGTTAACAAATGTTGTTAATATTATGCAAAAAATAAAATGATGTAGATTTTTTTTACTTCCTCTACATATTTTTGTTATTATGATCCTTATTAATCTAAAAATCTCAACATCTCAAACAAGTGAAAGTGTACCCATTATTAAAATATAATAATAAAACTATTAAAATATTTACCTGGGTTGGATCCCTAAGTAAGTCTTCTGTGTGCACCACAATGCCTAAGATGTCAGAGCTGATGGCGCTTTGAACTGCTGCTGGTATCGAGAGGCATCGTGGATCACGATACGGTTGATATTTATCGGAAATTCCCTTAGAAATATATTCAATACTGTATAACGTACATTATAAGACTTATGCGTCTTGGCGCAACGTTCGTAAGTTAGATTCCCGCTCGGGGGTATGAAATATTTAATATCTTCGCTCTGTTAATAAGGTAAAGCGAGGCATTGAGTTCCGCCACTGAACACGAAGGTAATGCATCAAGAATTCGGCGGAATGTGTTAAAAAGTAGGTAGATACTTCTTTTAACCTAGTGTAAGGTTCCTTATTACTGCCTACAGTGCTATATGCGGGATACCGCGTGAATCTATAAAATAAAACTTACCACTGTTAAAAACATAACGGGGTACTTGTTCTGTTTATATCGAACCATAGTGCAAATATCTGGGTTGAAACAGGACAGAACTACACGGCGCTCTCCTGCGTGCTTTAGAACCACATCTAATACCTGCATATGAAACAATTAGTATGAACATACAATGAATCCATGGAATACTAAGTCGTGAAATTGTTATGGATCTTGCATTCCATCCTTTCTTCATCTCTTTCAAAAACCAAAACCTTCGTCTTATTTGTATTCAGGCTTAGACTATTACTTTCACACCCTTCTTTTCAGAGTGGTGACTAATGCCTGCAACTCGCATTTCTGATGATGCAATAAGCACTGCATTATATGTGTGCAGCAGGCAATTCACATTCAAGTCACCTACTTTCACTCCCATATTACTTTGTTTCACTTCTTGGAGATAGCATTCAAATATAAATATTCCAAATGGTATGGTATGGTATTTATGTATCTATAAAAAGATACATCAAAATTGTGCAATGATAGGAAAAAATAATATATGTTACAGCTAAATAATATTTTAGTAAGCTTCTGATCAATTTCATTAATAAGAATAAAATATAATAATAAGAAATTCTTAAGTAACTTAAGAATCTGTTGCAATTGCCTTAAATATGACAGTAAATGACAGTTGTTTGGTTTGATACGAACCTTATCCACATATGTGTTCATATCAAAAGGATTGTTAAGTTCAAAGGTTCCATCATTCAATTCCATAGTCCATTTTAACTCCACATTAAAGCCTACATGTTCATCTAACTTCTTGAAAACCTCTTCTAAAGTAGGAAATGGCTGATGCTCTTCTAAATCTTCATCAAAAAATAGGATTTCATGATTCCTACCCTCTACTAAATGGTACACCTGTAAAAATATTTTATCAGATATTCACATAATTTATTACACACGAATTGAGATGTTTGGTAATCTAAATCTATTATTTTGAATGACCATAAATATTATAACACACCAAATAATTTACTTTATGTCATTTTGAATAATAATTCAATATACTCGTATCATTTATAATAGTTACAACCATTTTTATTGCAAATCTATAAGAGAAGACCTTGGTGTAAAAATCTGCACATAAATATAACTTACGAATGTTTTGATCAAGTAACTAATTATATAAAATGGGCAACGTTTACAGGAAAGCTTGGTCACATGATACCTTAAGTTTCTGCAGATGCTCCAAGGTCAAGTCTTTCACTGGTAATTCTAACATTTCACTGAAATCAACTTCCTTTTTTCTTTTCATAGATATACAAACATGAAAATCATGATAAATAACAGGTATCATGTCTTTACTGAGTTGCACATCAAATTCCAGCATGTCTGCCCCACTGGCAGCTGCCTTTTTAAGAGATGCTATTGTGTTTTCCCGAATGGCATTTCCCCTGAAATTTTTAGACATTTTAGCAACACTACATGACAAATGTTGCTGCAAAATTTTTATATTTTAGAATATCTTATCATTTTTTTGTATGTGTGTTAATAACCTACTCCCACTATACAGCTGAACCTTTTGGAATGAAATTTTGTGGTTATGTTTAAATGGGCTCCTGGATAATTTAAAAACATAATTGGACCCATCAGATGGTGTTGCAGTGAATGTATATAGAAGACCATCTAGACTATAATAACACGGAAAATAGCATGTAAACAAAAGTTATATATGTTATAAGAAGAAAATATTGAGTTACTTAATTTCTATTATTAACTTACTCTTTTGTTTTAAAACTAGCACCTAATCCTCTGTGACCAACTTCTAATCCTGTCCATGATGGATCCCAATACTTTGCATAAGAAACACCCAAATTACACAAGTTTTCTTCCATTGGATGAATAATAAGATATTCAAAATTAATTGTGCCAAGTGGGCGGTGTTTAACATTGCAGGTTACAGGTAATTCTAATACACCTTCTGATGGCTTAAACATATTTGGTAAAACATAAGTATACCCTATATGACAAGGAGGGTCTTCAATAGAAGCACGGGTGCTGTATGTATAAAAATCAATAAGATAGGCCAGATTTTTCGGATTTGAGGTAAAGACATTTACTAATAACACATCATTCTGTTTATATTCTCTGCCAAACTGTTCTTGAGGGTGCAAATTACAAATAGCTGGATCATTATCAAGTGATGCTACTTCTACAAATGAACCTGCTGGAACTTCAACATCCATAGTATCTGTACTTAGAGAGGCATCTTCAATATGAGGTTCTGTTCCAAATGTTAGCTTCACAGGAGTCACTTTTATATTTATAAGTCGTCCAACCAAACGACTTTTCAATTTCAAAGGATTATTAATAAATTTAAATTGAACAAGACTTTGAGAGGTGAGCCAACCTCTGGAAATATAATGTTTACCATCAAATTCACCGAAAGTATCAGTAACAGGATGTAGCATATTTTCCTTGATAACTCTTGGCTTTATATTTGTTTCCCAATGACGAATAATAATTTCACTGTCTTCATTATATGAGCATATGGCATAGCGATAATATATGTCACAAGTGTTGGGAATAACAATAGACTTACTCCACAAGTTGGTCTCATCTACACGTTCAAGAAAAATGGCTCTTTTGTAATCCCATTCACCTAATTCTGCTATATTTCCTGAAAGAATCACTTTTTCCTTAGCGGCAATATTTGGCACGGATACGCTAAACATCCATTCTTGTGACAAAATTTCAGGTTCCTGGGGCAATTGTTTTTCAGACATTGCTCGAGTAGTCTTAATTTTTACCTTCTTGTCTTCCTTTAAAAAAAACCAACGTTGCATAGTCCACTACGTGTAATACACAATTTTTTTTATTAAAATAAATAATTAAAAAACGAAGAACAAAATTAATATGGAATAAAGTAGTATGAATTTTATTTATATACAGATAAAAACGAACATTTAACTATACTTTTTAATTTAAAAGACATTTCACAGATATTTCAAATTTGCGTTTTTAATATATTACCAGTAATTCGTATTACTTTGTTAGTAACCGTAAGTCGTTTTGCTTTAGCGTTAGCGCTTTGAGGGATTTTGAGTTTTGGCTTTTGTTTATTGAAATTTGAAGGTAAGATTCATATGTTTTACACATTATGGTTTTTAGGCGTGCCAACAATAAGACCACTTTAATTTAAAGGTTATGTAATGTATGTATCTTTTGATATAACAGTTTCATATATTTTTTATTACATTTAAATACATAACTAAGTTTCACGTTGTATCCCTAGCGGTAGTCAGAGAGAACCGAGCGCCAAACGCTATGGTCTCTACATACCTCTTACGCCTCGTCCACTGTCATCAATTTCTTAATACATTCCCTCCCTAATGCTTTTTGCGTGATCTTACTCCAGTATTTTTGATATTGTGTTCTCTAACGTCAACCAAGGTTTCCCTCTACCTGATTTGAGGCTCACTCCATGATAAATATTTTTTTCCCATTGTTCGACGTCGACTCATCCTCCGAACGTTCGTTCGACTCATTCCTTCGACGTGTCCAAACCAGCTCAACACGTTCTTCAACAGTATCGCAGTGACATCCTCGTTAGTACCTGCCATTTTGTGTATCTTTTCATTGTGGATTCAATTCTATAATCCACGTTTCGCTACCGTATAACAGCGTCGTTACCAATGTTGCACTGTGAACGGCTAAATGTGCTGCTGTGCTGAGGCTTCGCCGTCAATCAATCGCCGTCAGCTAAGTCACCATTAACCCTGTTACCGGCAGCTACACGCCTTTCCGCATCCATCTCGTATCTTCCATCTCTACTAAACAAACTTCATTTCATCCATTTGTTCTAATATCTTAGATACCATTAAGGCCAGTCATGGCACGAAGTGTGACTTTAAAATTCGATTGGTTGGCTTCTATATCCACTGGAGGAAGTGAAATATTTATTTATATATATATTTTTATTTGTTCGCTCTGCTATCGAGGTGCTGAGTTCCGCCAGTCAAAACGCAATGCCTCCAGAACTCGGCGGAAAGTAGGGACCGGAGGTCTTAACACTAGATTCCCTCTGCCTACCCTGCTGAATACGAGATGCAGATGATGATGATGAGAGAATGATAAAAAAAGATTTATGAAGTCATGACATTGTATCTATGTAGGTAAGTATATAATGTTATTAAAATTACTTTAAATTTAATCTCAGTAATTTTATAGAGATAGAGAACCAGTTTAATTTTGAAGTCCCATTTGATGATATGTATATTTTGATTAAAGTTAACTGACAGACGTAGAGTCTAATAATAATATTTATTATTATTATTACTCAAACGCGATACATTGGGCACTTCGAAGGCGTCACCAACACATTTGATTTCAGTTACAGTCAAGTCGAGGAGCGCTGTAATGTTCAAGTAGGAATTCGGAAGCCCTAAATCTGTCAGTCCGTGAGTCCCACAAAAACTTTTCGAGTTCCCACTCGGACGTGTACCAGTAACAGGATTGACATGTATAAAGGTCATAAAAAAATCTTTATATAATATAATTAGTAATAATTTATTATTTTCGGTATATATAATAAAATTTACTTCTTTCATATGGTCACCCTAATCTCTATTATTTATAATAAAAAACTATATGTAATTAGGACGGGTTTTACGTAATATAAAATATTCTGCACACAATTCTTATTTCGAATAAATAAGTTTGTTATTCATTTGTCAAAATGTAATAATATTCTTTTTATTATTAATCTACCACATAAGTAAGTGATAGACATGTATAATGTCCGGAGCCGTACAATCTAAATTAGATTATCTAATTTATAGTTATCAAATTACCACCTTTGTTATGTCATTAAGCATATTATTATTAATTATGAAAATAACTCATAAATTTAAATAAAAGACTGAAATAACAAATATAACTTTTTTATTTCAACTGTTTTAGTATAAAGTCTATATGATAATAATTTACACTATTTACAAAACTTAACTATTTACACTTTAAATTAAGCAGTCTTAAAAGGTTATAATTAGATTGTACATGCTTATAAGATCTCTAAAATTCCTGTTATTTTACCATACACATGTACAATTAATCAGAAGGGACAATTGACGCCAGGATGTAAAAATGAACAATTATCACCTTGACGACAAGAGCCCTTTCGTTGAAAATAAATACAGACAGCTTTACGTACTCCTCCACCACGCCCTCCCCGTCCTCGTTGGGGGCCTTCCCAGTTACCACCCACTTTACCTCTCCAATGTCCTCCAACCCCACGGCCTCGCATAGCACCACGGAAATTTCCAGGGCCAGGAAAACCATCAGGGCCAGGCGGACCTGGCATATTATAGTCAACAGGGAACATATTGGGTTGCATATTAAATCCATCCGGTGGCACAGGAGGAAACATAGGATTGGGGTTACCAAACATTTCTGGTCCCATCATCATATTATCTGGCGGACCCATCATTCCAGGTGGCATATTAGCCGGGGGCATAGGACCCGGAGGCATGCCTGGTGTTGCTAAGGGGCCAGGCATGCCATTCGGCATCATAGGAGGAACTGCACCATTTTGCCATTCACCAGGGATTATGGGCGGCCCCTGGAATCCTGGGACACCAGGAAACGGTGGGGCCGGGAAATTATTAGGAAACTGTGTCATATTTGAGGGAAACATCGTAGGTACATTCATACTGTTGCTAGTTGTAGGCGGTGCATTACCTTTTGGCTCTGGCCATGGCATTGTTCTAAAATCGCTTATATTATCTTGATTTCCAGTTACATCCTCTAATGGTATAATTTGTGGTTCTGCGTAAGTATGAGTCTCAACGTCTGGCTCATGAGGAGAATCAGGGATCATAGATTTATGGAAATATAGTGGCTGTAAAGTGCCTTTCTGACGAATTGCTTGGGTATCTTTTTCTGTGCTAGATTTACCATACTCTATTTTCACTTGTCCTCCTCCATCAACAAGTATTAAAGGCCGCCAGCTTGTCCGTTCTTCCATAATATCATCATTACTGAGATTTCTTGCTTTTTGGAATGCTTCTCTCTCGTGTATTCTTTCAAGATTTTTCAAATCCTTGAAAGTCTTAGTAACATTTACTCTTTCAGTCTCATCAAGTTCGAAATATTGAATTTCTTTTAATTCATCATCTGGTTTCCATCTGATATTTTTCTTGGGACCTTTTCGTTTATGATAACAAAGTATTCCTTTCAAACCATTTATCGTCAAAGTGTGTGGTTCAGAAATGTCCATATCTTCTTCAGTTTTGACTTCATTAGAAATAGTTTTTTCAGCGTTTTCATTGACATCAGATTGCTTATCATTGGATTTATCTTTATTATCTTCTTCATCTAAGGTATCTTGATAAAATCTAGGAGGCACTGATTTACTTTCACTGTTGGGACTAGATGCGCTAGTAGGAGTCTGTGGAGGAGATCCATCACTTTGAGCATCTTTAGATCCGCTAGTGCGACGCTTTCTTTTCTTAGGTTCTTTCTTATTTGTTGCAGATGCATTAAGAGCATCCATAAACATATCACTCTCTTGAAGAACCATCGCTGTAACAAATAAAATACATGTAAATAATGACTTAAGAATTCAGCTATGCATTAAAAAATATAAAATCTAAATAGTTAAATCTAAAATGAATAACGACGGGCTAATCATATTTTTTATAAAACCATTACGCCAATAATTTTATACTGAAAAGTTAGCAAATTTTATGAATACGAATCATTAACATTCAATGTAAACGCACTCAAAACATCGTCAATTATCATATTCGTTCTAGTATTGCAATAATCAATTGATAGTATGCTATATTGTACCATGTCGCCATTTGTTCGTAACATACACATTTGTAATATTTTAACTTGGACAGATATTTATGCAAGGCGAGAATTGACCCGAACCTTGGACGATGAAGAGAGCCGACGATGGAAGAAGAGTATCAACGAGTCAACCTACGCAAACATATTTGGGTTTAAATCAAGCAGAAGAAAATTAAAGCAAATATCGAAGATATTTATCATTTTGGTCAAATGTATAATTTTAGACTTTATACCTATAGAGATGTATAAGAATTTATATGTTAATCAGTAACGTAAATCCAAATTATGCGACCTAGAAACTACATTCATAAGCTAAACAAACTATTATAAAAATAATATTAAAACATACGTAAGGAGATAAAATAATAATAAATTGGGTTTAAGAACCTGGAGCTCCTTTTTATCATTTTACTTGGCTGGTACCCCGGAAAATATACACGAGGGGAGTTGACGATTTAAGAATTAATATCTCACCAGTCGTGGCGCAGGGGCATAAGCGCGCGAATGTAAACGCGACAGGTTGCGAGTTAGATTCCCACTCGAGGAAATGAAATATTTTTTGCTAGAGTACTCAGGCAAATCGCAGCGTAGAGTTCCACCACCTAACACGCAATGGAATTCGGCGGAAAATGAGGAACGGAAGTGCCTTAATTAGAACGGAGAAAAAAGAATAAATATTCACTTGCCTCAAAACTGTTAAAAATAACCGAAATGTGGTTTAAGTGTAAATCAATTTTTAATAAGAGGGAAAAGTAACATAGTCGTAGCGCAGCGGCACAACGTCACATTGTAAACGCGATGGTTGTCTGATCGATTCCTACTGGAGTGATATAATTACTTTCATTTCCTCGCTCCTGATAAAAAGACAATGCGCGGCGTTGGGTACCGTCATTCAACAGATAGACATTACGTCTCGAAAATTGTGCAGGAAGTAACGAATGGAGGCTATTAATACTAGGCTCCCTGCTGTATGCGTGATACAGCGTAACGCTAAAAAATCTTTAAAAAAAACGTTTATATGATACAAACAGTTATTGTTATAATTATAGATCAGCCTATTTAATACTGGGTCTAAAAGCTATATTAAAAAGAAATGCAGCAGTAAGAATTCTTTGGTATAGTTCATCTTAAAACCTACGAGTACGAGTAGTTTAATTAAATTACCCATTAGTCAATGTCGAAAGTATTAATATAGCGGCAAGCTAAAACAATTCGCTCGCATATTTTTGATTTATTAAAAATTTATTAAAACAATAATTTATGTTATGACTATATAGATGACATCACGGACAAATGAATAAATTGTTTGTATATAAATTATAAATATACTATTGTCTCAACTATTAAAAGGTAACGTATTTTATAAATTAAAAGAATGATGCGAACATCATATAAGATTTAAGTAAGAATCTAGACAACAGGAAGTACTAGCGCTGCGTCACTATTAAAACAGACACAGTAGATGAGGAATTAACAATTATATAAATATTTATCTTAAAACTGTACTTTGGCTAGTTAGCGAACTATTTTTTTTAAATACGATAGCAACCTTTAGAAGCTGCAATATAGAACTTAACTGTGTAGAATTCTAATTTTATAACAAAAAGTAACTATTAAAAATAGTTATTAACTTGTGCACTATTAATGCTCAGTACCTACCTATTTCAAAATTTTTCACTAACACGATTTAGAAATAAAAAGAGAAACTTTAAAATATATACTACAAAAATGATAAGTTAATTATAATACCATCACCGAGAATGTCACTCACTACAATTATCTTTATTTTTAAAAGTTGTTTCTTTCGTATCAAATCCATGCAATACTTTTATAAATGATAGGTAATTTAAGAAATAAATGTAAGATGTACCGATATTTTTTTGATATATACGACTGACAACGTTCGTTATTTCAATCATGTAAAACTATTTTTTTTTAAAATATCCATGCTTAAACTTTAAATTCGTTAATAGATCGATAGATTACTGGTATTTATCTAAGAATTGGCTGGAATGTAAAGGTACTTTTTTGTGTACTTTTTAAAATAATACACATTTAGTACTTCAATTTAAATACCAAATGTGTATTATATTTATCTTACAAGCTATTCATATTGATTTAATGAACCATTTACTGAATGCAACTTCTCCTCTTTTTAAATTTATACAGCATTTTGGAATGACTATGTATTGTTATCTAATTCATAATAAAAAATAAATTCTCTATATGTAATTAAACAAACTGTATATAAGTAAAGGAACGGTCTAACCGTGGAAAGGTTAAAAGGGATATTTAATGCGCGAATGATATTTCAAGCCTTAAACAGAATTACATCGTTTATAAAAATATATATTAAATTATATAACTTCTTCGTTACGTTTTTCATTACTTCGATTTTCAAAAATTGACCAATTTCGAGAAACTCCGACGGTTTATTTTAATAACGAGAAATTTGAATGCATGCTTAAAAAGTCTAATTTTGAGGATATCATGTATATTCTTAAAAATATTATACTTAGAACATTCCAAAATGAGTAATCATATTTTGATAGTTATATTTATAAAATCATTCAGTGTAGATTTTCATTATAGCATTGTTTTATTAGAAGTATTTCTTAATTTATATGAAATGCAAACGAAATTACTGATTTAACTGTTAATCAGTGGCTTTAGGTAATTCAATTTTTCACTCTATATATTTTAAATTTAAAATTGTAGTCTTGTTGATTTTGTTATTGCAATTTGCACAGTTCATGCAAATAGTATTTTGGTAGACAGTAATTTGAGCATGTATAAATGATCTACCAGAAACATAGTACCATAAATGTTAAATATAATGCATAATTTTATTCTCCAGTTATTACTTCAATATTCCATGTCCTGTGTTTCATGGTGCTCCACCTCATGGCTGGTAAGTGCATCTCAAGAGAAAGTCTTTAAACAGATTAAGGTTTTTCATCAATAAGATTTTTTTATCAAATTCAACCTTTATTAGAAATAAATACTTTACAAGTAATTTCTGAACAAATATAAGACCCGTCAAGTTATTCATTTTAGACTTACCACACTTGAAATCGTAAATATTTTTTTGTGTGTTTGATTGCAAAACAAGATGCATTTCTTTGTGTCCTGTAAACAAAAAATACGTTAGTATAAAGGTAAAAAATAAATAATTAAAATTATACTCACGTTTGTGCTTGGGTGGAATTAATTTAATTGCACCCGGTTTGTCTATTTCCAATAATGTTTTTGGTTTCTTTTCTGGAGGTGTTTCATTGTGTACAGGAGATGGTCTTTTTGGTATTGAAACAGTAGGGGGTATGGCAGGAGGTGGTTTTTTGTTTAAAAGTGTAGCTCTCGATGGTGGTGGTTTGATCTCTTCTGCTAAACCATGGTTTCTAAATTTTGAATGAAAGGTTTTGACAGTTTTTGGTTTAGGTTCATCAGGTTTTCTTATCTCTATGGATATGGAAGGTTTTTCTTTTTTAACATCACTTAATTTAGGTATTTTTCCAAGTTTCTGTATTGATGGTGTCTGGGTTTTACTATCACTTTTTTCTGATGAAGATTTACTATCTTTATCTTTTTCTCTACTTTTATCCTTATCTGAGCTATGTTTTTGACTACTCTTTTCATCCTTCACTTTGCTACTACTACTATTACTAGATGAACTAGATTTTTTACTACTAGAGCTACTACTACTTTTAGATTTAGAACTATGGGAAGAATGCCGATCCTTATCTTTATATTTATCTTTACTACTATGTTTACTAGAACTGTCTTTATGACTACTACTTCTTCCTTTATCACTAGATTTACTTGAAGAACTAGAGCGCCTAGAACTAGATGATCTGGAAGAATTAGAACTTTCTTTATTGCTGCTACTCTTATCCTGGGACTTATCCCTATTTTTACTTTTGTGTTTTTCTCGATTTTTCTCTTTTTCAGAATCGTCTTCTGATGCTTTTCTGTCATCTTCAACCTGTGATAGTATTTGCTTACCATTTTTCAACGTTATTTTTAAAACAGGCAAAGATTCATTTTCATTGCTAGGAGCGTCATTTTCGTCATTATTATTAACATTTTCTGAGCTACTAACATCATTTTCTAACTTGACTTCTTTATCATTTTCAATTATGGAAGAATTTTCTAAATCATTCACAGAAAGTTTTTCTGCTTCAATATCAGTAACATCATTTTTACTAATTTCACATTTAATATCAGATTGGAAATCTAAAATAACTTCTGGTATATCTGCTACTGATATTGGTGTAACTTGTTCTCCTTTAACTGCTTTTAACCATTGTTCAACAAGTTTAGAAGCTAAAGCTCTAATTGCTAAAATGAAAAAAAAAAAAACCTTTTTTAGAACACAGATAAATAGCCGTATTATTGAATAATAATTATGATGGAATAAAAAAAAACAGCTTAACACTGTGCGGGACAGGCAGGGTAGGCAGAGGGAACCTAGTGTTAAGCCACTCCGTTCCCCACTTTCTGCTGCATTCTGGAGGCATTCCATGTTATGATGGAATAGTATATAATGATGGTTATTATATATTCATTAGGTATCATAAGTTAATTGGCACTTACCATAGTGATTTCCATCCTTTGACAATTCTTTTACTAATTTTGGACAGTTATTTGTCTTTAACCTTTCTACATCAACCGGACATAACAATAACAATTCCAACAGTTCTCTTACAAGTGGCCAATTCTTAGCTACTATACTCTCTGTAAGCCACATGTGTACTAATCTCCAACCACCTGATCCCATGAATAGTCCTAATAAATCAGTTTCAGTACATTTTAAAATTTGTATATATATACACTTAGATACAAGTTTCTTTGAGAATTTTGTCATTAGGCTGAAAATAAAAATAGAATAATTGTAAACATCTTAAATAATGATCATTAAGATTGAATTTAGTTATATTTAGAAAAACAATGGAGATGACTGGTAGTAATAATACATACCTTGCTAGCCTTTCAACTTCATCATTACTCTTGATGCCCCCACTAGGTGATAAAAGCACACTAAGACATTTTAGAAGCTGAATAGGGTCGATTCGGGGCTGTAACAGATAATGATAATGCTTGTAATAAATTTAAAATTGTCCCAATTGACATGGGTCTATGTATAACATTGTTATTATGTTAAGACATTTATTTATAGACCAGTGATATTTTTGTTCACATATTATTACTAGCTCCATTTGTATATATGTAAATCTTATGCTATTTGACCCACTTCTCATCACCCTCAGATGACAATACAATATTTTAAATTAATGAAAGTAATCATGTTGTGTACAATTTTTATAAAACTTCATATCCTGTTATTAATTTTCAATTTCTATAACACGTACTTATGAAAAATATAAGATCTTGCTTTGCAAGTGCTATTTCTAAAATATGATCAAAGTCCAACTATTACGCCATTTAAAGAAACAATATGGCGACTTTATATTTAGTACACGATACATTTATACAAGTTTCAGACAATTTTAAAAACCATTTTTTTTATTAAGCCTGAAATATTTATGATATAAAAATCTATAATCCGATAGCAAACATGCAGTTAATAATGTTCGAATAAATTCGTTCCTATGTCACAAAGGACCGCCACGTAGTCGACATATGCATAGCAAGATAAAAGTGTGATATTATAAATAAGTCCTAAAAATATGTTTAAAAAACTTACCATGCTTTACGTTTTAAACGTTAATATCAAAAAAGGTGTGCGAGACGTATCGCACTTATGTGCCACGCCTTTCTTCAAGCATTACAAAATGGCGGCTCATTATAGTTTGTGATTAAAATATTCTGAGTTCTCTCATAGAACTTAGCACAATATAAAGAAGTTTGTTAAGTTTAAATTCTTACACTAATATCTTTAAAATAAAATGTCACTAAAGATTTTTCTTAACTATTGGTTATGCAATATCAGGAACAATACAACCTACTTTTCAAACCTATATTGCATTTCCGAAAAATTGTGAAATAGATAATACTCAGTTAATATATTTTATATACGAATGCAACACAGTCTTTTCCTAAGTCGAGACCAACGATAGAAGACCTATATTAATATCCACCCTTGTATTAGAAGCTAATCCAAGTACGCGGCCTTCTTAGAGCGAGTCAAATTGTGAATTGAATATGAATATTGATAAATGTCAAATGAATCCCGAGTTCGAGTGTCGACGCTTCACAAGCACGAAGTCATAAACGGAATTGGGAACGAACGTCAACGACAACGAATGAACATCGCCGTTTGCCCAATGGCCATAGACAATTCAGTACGAACTTATTAAAATTTTCGTAATTTGGCTATTATTAATTATACTTTTTAGCGTCAGGCTGTGTCCCGTACATAGCAGCCGGGTAGGCAGGAGAAACCTGGGAACCTAGTGTTAAGATACTTCGTGCCTATTAAGACACTGCCAATACCCACTTTCCACCGTATTTTGAAGGCATTCTTTTGCCTTTAGCCACACACACTCACACACACACAATATTATTGTCAATACCATATTGGCAATAATATTGTTCAATATATGGCCCGGCATACTACACAATATTATTGACAGTATTTCGTCGCAAAATCTAACAATCGCTCAGTAGCTTTATTTGTGTGCGGACGTATTAATTCTAAAATGGATAGAAAGCCATTACTTTAGTTTGCCATTTACATTTCGCTTACTTACAAGAAACAGGCAATAATTTTATTTATCAAAGACTGGATGAGAAAATAAACTGAGTTGAATCATTTTAATATTATTAAATAAATACAACTAACAGAGGTCATTCGTGAACAGGGGCACAAAGTGTGGCTGTAAACAGGTTATGGATTCGATTTCCGCTCGAGGGAATAAAATATTTAATATTTTCATTTCTTCCCTCTGGTCTTGAGGCAAAGTGCAGCGTTGACTTTCGCCACTCAACACGCAATGTGTGGCGTACATCGTGAAACTAATTTTACTAAAAGAAAATGATTTAATTTTTTTTTTGTAAATACCGGGCAGCTTTTATAACGCACTATTTTTCTTCAATAGATATTGAAGCATATCGAGATAAAGTCAAGAATGTTACGGAATACATCTGTATTCCGTAGCTCTTGATAACATTCCCATGTTTTAATAAACTCTATTAAATATTGTTTTTCCATGAAAATAATAATATCAAAATTATTTTCGCTATTCACAGTGTTTTCGTCCATCCGCCTCCTACGACTTATTCAACTAAAGCATTAGCGCACGCCCATACACGACACTATTATTGACAATAACTCTGCCTCCCCGATATTGTCGTGGCAATAACAGATTATCTAGAAATCTACAATAATATTGATAACACATTCACTGTATTATAATTGGCAGCACACACACAATATTATTGACAATACGTACTATATTGACAATGTTATTGTACGGGCTTGGCCAGGCATAGGGTTTTTATCTGGCAGCATTTTACGTGATTTATATCTGATATTCGATTTTTTAGCGTTTTGTCACCAGTCACCACTGTCACTGTCATTTAATGTCATTTAATCATTGATACTTCATGTCAGTGTAGTGTACCTGTACTGATTACTGAAATTGCTATATGTTAACATTGATTTTTTTTGTCATTAATCAAATATTTTAATTTCAAGAAATGTGGGGAGATTCTTTATTGATAGTGTTTATTTCTATATGTACAGCCTTCCTAGGAGAAGGTTATAGCTTTATTTATATAACCTCTTATAGACGAATTAGGTTGTTTTTATTAGTATGTAAAACGATACATATAAGTTTTTATTTGCAGGTTTGACATGGATATTGGTATATAGAACGGAAAAGTACCAGAAATTAAAGGTTGAAGTAGAACGACAAAGTAAAAAATGTAGGTGTTATTGTTTTCTATTTAAGTATCAAGACCAGTGTTCTCACTTGATTTTAACTAAGCTGTCATAGTATTAAATGAATTATATACTAAAGGATATCATATGGCATAGGATTAATGTTATTTTGCTAGGATCAAAGATATATTAAAAAATTATATGCACCCCTTTCGTGCAATATCAAATAAAACCTTTGATGGATGCTTTGTTTTTCTTATACTTCAAGTGAATTATAAACAAAAGAAAAAACCCAATTGCATAATTAAATTCATATATCCAATAAAATTCATGCCATCAAAACATATGCCATATCATTTATCAAAATTGATTCACTGGTTTAACAGTTGGAACAAAAGAGTGGATGTACATACATACACATTCAAATATAATGCTCCTTTTGGGCTTTACTGCATCTGGTAACTTGCACTGTTATATTAAAAAGTTACACACATAAAAAAATCTTTAAATTTGCCCATGTAATTTTTAGTAGAAAAACGCAAAGAAGCGCATGGAGATTCTTTGGATAAACAGCATAAGAAGAAAATTGAACGAGAAGAAGAAAGATTGAAGAATAATAATAGAGATTTGTCTTTAGTAAAAATGAAATCTATGTTTGCCATTGGTTTTGCATTTACTGCACTCCTAAGCATGTTTAACAGTATGTTAGTATATTTATATCATGACTAAAAATAATAAATATATTTGTTGTATTACATTATGCTTAATATATATATTTTTTAAGATTTGATGGCAGAGTTGTAGCCAAGCTGCCTTTCCATCCTATTTCATGGATTCAAGGACTAAGTCATAGGAATTTACCCGGAGATGATTATTCAGACTGCTCCTTTATATTTCTATATATATTGTGTACTATGAGCATAAGGTAACACAAATATACAGTGATTTATTTGATGTTTCATTGAAAAGTTTTAAAATTTTTGTTAATTAAATAAAAATTGTTTTTTTTCCAGGCAGAACATTCAAAAGTTATTGGGATTTGCACCATCACGTGCAGCTTCTAAGCAAGGTGGAGCATTATTTGCTGCTCCTCCCGCACAATTCAAATAGTCTGACAAATTTTCAATGTCAATATTTTAATAATTTAGTTAATGACTATTTATTTTTGGTTGTCTTTAAAATAAAACATAATCTCTATATCTCATTTTTATTGCTCTTTATCACCTAGTGATTTATAACTAACACATATTTAATATATATTATGCTCTATTAAGGGTTCATCAACTAATAATCGATCAAATCCAAACCTTGTTAAATCAACTGTGCTATATTGGCAATCTATAATTAATTCAGCAACTGCTTTACCAATACCAGGTGAGTGAAAAACTCCTGCAAAAGTAATATAAGTCATGATTTTTTTTTTCAGAATTAATGTTATTGGCTGTATATTTTATTGGCTATTCATAAATTATGTCACTAGGGTGAGACAAGATGTGAGAAGAGGTCTTAAATTTTGTGGCATTATATCAATATTAAAATATAAAAACACAAAATTTGTGTGAATAATAATAAAAACCGAAATATTTTAATGTTATGTTATCACTAATTTCTGAATGGCCTCTTATAAGATCTCAAAATTTTATCACTCCCTTACAATTATATACAAAACACATAATCTAAGATAATTAAAGACAATTTTTTTTAATGTAAAACATTGTTATTTAAGTTTTAAATTTATACCTTGTCGACCAAATCCCGTAGCAAAAATTAAATTAGTATGATAGGGATGGGGCCCTAGTATGCCAGTATCGTCATAGGTATTACAATCAATATATTCAGTGTCCAAAATGCTTATCTGTGAAAAAGACAGGAATAGTTTAAGAGTTCATTTGAGATTCATGTTATGGTCATTGCCCACGTCATTGCATATGGGGCCCAGAACCTGCAGAGTTAACTCACGAAAAGCTAAACAGTTTCTTTTTTCATAATTATTTGTTAGCAACTATATTATTAACAATAATATAGTTGATTATTTTGAATTATTACTGTTATTATTTTTATTAAAAAAATTAAATGTACCTCCTTATTGCAATTTGGAAATCTGTTGTACAAACTGCTGTTAAAGATTTCATTATCTAAAACACTTGAATCCTTCTGCAGAGATGGAATTAGCCCAGATATTAGGTTACTATGTAAACCATTTCTTCTCAACCATAAGCCACTTGTATCCATTATGAAAGGACTACTAAGGCCCATAGATATTTTATTGTCAGTATTTGCTATTGAGTAAATATTATAATCTCTGAAAAAGAAAGTAAACTGAAAGCTTTAGTATTATAATATTTCTTAAAGATAGAGTTTTCTTAACTCTATACAAAGTAAAGAGGCTAGTCATGGTGCAGGGGCACAAAGTGTGACTGTAGATGTGAGAGTTTGTGGGTTCTATCCTCACTTGAGGAAATTAAATATTTATTTAAATTTATATTCCCATTTGTGGTAGTGTTGACGTAAAGCACTGTGTTGAGTTCTACCAGTGTTCTGGCAGTGGTAAGTGGGAAATGGTTAGGTTAACACTAGGTTCCCTCTGCCTCCCCTACTACTACTGTGAGTGGGATACATCATGAAACAGATTTATTAATTTTATACAAACTAACCTTTTTTCAATAGGTAAAGGGACTGTTAACAAGCCACCACCACTACCTATATTTGCCAATTTAGCTATATGCGAAGATTCTGAACCTCCTGCTACAACACAGGATGCAAACTTTAATGCAATTTCTTCATCCTCTATATTTTTGTAATATAATCTTGTTATTCTTTCAAAAGATCCAGGAGTAACACCTTCCATTAGAAAATCACGTTGAATTTCCATTTCAAACCCAGTTACCTCTGCATTCAAATATATTACACCTTGTTCTTGTGTTTTCTGAATTAATCCTCTAAGTAATGCTTGTTCATCAAAAACACCCACAGTTTCTGAACTTAGACATCCTATATGATAAATATGTATAAAATATAAATGCAGATACCTAAAGTAAATTTATTTAACAATTTAGACAGGTAATAACAGAAAATCTTACCTAATTTAATATCAGATGTATTTACCCATGGATACTTATTATTAATTTCATTAATTGTTAATAATCTATTATTTATACCATGTTCTCTTTGTAAGGCAATATTATGCTCTAATTTATCAGCATATTTCTCACTAGCTAGTAGCAATGAGCCATGTGGGTGAAACTTTATATCAATATTTGCTTTGAAGTGATCTTTAATATTCCTTAAAAATTCTGCACTATATTGTGAAAGTAATATATTTTCAGGCAAAGAATAATGTTGAGAAATAACTCCATGTGACAATGTATTTTGAGAGTTTACATTCTAAAAATTAATATTCATATTTTATTAATACTTTATAGATGGTAGGATTTAGTAAATGTTTTTTTTAAGATTTAAGGTCCTTAATATAAAACAACTTACTGCTATATTTTTTTCTAAAACTACAACAGAGAGGCCATCACCTGCTCTAGTTTTGAGCCAATGAGCTACTGACAAACCTAAAAAACCACCACCAATTACTACAACATCGGCATGTTCTGGGTACCTAAAAGGTTTTTCTTTAAAACTTGATTTCATTTCTTCACTAATTAAATTCCATGTTCTTGTGATTGGGTTGCGATACTTAGCATAAGTACGGCTACATGAAGTTTTTTTCGATAGGCTTAAAACTATATGGTTCCGAAGTAACAAGGTAATCATATTCAGAAATATATATAAATTTTATATTATTTTTTCTATTCCGTTAATGGTCATCACAGTAAGAATTTAACGAGTTAACTTGATTGATAGTTACAATATTTATTATTAAAATTTATTATGTACACTAGTTTATCTTGGACACTCGAAGATTATATTTTTAAATATTTACTGTCAAAACTAAATGTCAATAGATATCCTTCTTGTTAGTTCCGTCTATGGCTTTTATGGCTCTGTTTTATATTTTATGGCTTTTAGGCGTGCCAGTTGAGCTTAATTTACTTTGCTAACGTCAAGTGACACGGAGACGACACGATGTAGAATGGTCTAGAAAGCTAATGTTAAGACCGTCCTTTCTCATTAAGAAATTTTCGTTCCCATGGGCGATGGCGATGTCGAAAATATCTTAATGAGGCGCCAAGCTAATTAAAATGAGGCACCAAGCTAAGTAGAAAACAAAAGGTTATTTTAAAATAACATATCGTTACATAACGTTTATAAAATTTAAACGATGCGACCATTCCTATGAAAAAAAATCGGTGCATCGATGTACATCAGTCATAGATAATACATATATACTAAATACTGCTGTGAAATTCTTCTCTCAGCCCTCCGCGGAGGGAGAGGGGAGACGGTTCCAGGGCTGAGCCCTCAGACCGTGGTGTTCTTTCGCCGCCCATGGCTATGGGCGCGTCGTTGGGGTGGGCCAAGG
>DWNA01000498.1:0-22714 GCA_018249835.1 Heliconius besckei | reverse complement strand
ATTCGTAAAAACCATGAGGACCGCCTTGGAAGTCGGAAAGCATGCTTGAAGAGGTTGATGGCAGTGGATGAGGCGTAAGAGGTATGGAGAAACCGTAGCGTTTGGCGTTTGGTGAGGCTCCAAAAAAATCTTATCACACACTAAAACAGCTAAGAATATGAGAAATCCCATAAAGAAAAAAAAACATAATTGATGTTTGCTTATAAAACTCATAAATCATTGGCAACTGTTACGCAATAAGAACTTTTCGCATCGCCCCGATATCATCTGCCTCTAAAAACTATGATTAACGATTGCAGGTGATACGCATCGGCTTTTTTACTAAATCGTGCCAACGATTTTTTTATAGGCAGTTCTGCTTTTTAATTGTTGGCTAAATTCTAAATTTTTTAGCGTCAGCCTGTATCATATATTTTACCTATTGATAGCAGGGTAGATGGAGGGGAAAAAAGTGTTAAGTCCGTCGAATTTTCGTTGAGACAGTTGAGACTTTACGTGTTGAGTGGCGGAACTCAACGCTGCGCTTTGCCATGTTACCAAAACGAGGAAATGAAGATATTAAATAATTTATTCCCTTGAGAATCGAACCCACAAGCATCGCATTTACATTCACACGCTGTCACTTTATGTGACAGCATGTTATAATATATTAAGTATTGTATTTTTTTGTGTATTTAGTTAATGAATCTTAACTAAACTCTACAAACACGGTACTTTTAGCACTTATTGCATCCAATGCATATACTGAACGCGTTACAATCAAAACACTCAATGTAAACAGCCTCTCATACTCTAATAACTCTATATACTTAATCAATTTTTAATATTTATAATCAATACAAAATACTAAATATTAAATACAAATATATTTTTATCAGGAATATGTCATGGGGCCATAATATTTTGTTTTATATATATGCGAGTGCCCTTGATTTGCATAGCTTAACTCCCCCAGCCCCTTTTTACCTTAGAACTTCTAGGAATACAGCTTCACGCCATCCGTACATGGTAGAAATTCCTACCGTACGAACGAAACGGCTACATTCTTCATCAGCACTGCGAGAAATTGGAACTCATTGCCGGCATCTGTATTTCCTAAGACATACAATATGAGGGTCTTCAAAACCAGAATGAATAGGTATCTGCTAGGCAAGCGTGCACCACCTAGATCGCATCAACGCTCACCAGACTTGATGGGGTCAAACGCAAACCTATTCAAAATAAAAAAAAAGAAACAAAGAAAAGGCAAAATCCTATAGCCAGAATTAACAAATTTATAATGTCATAAAACTTTTGTAGCACCCAACGACGCGTTAGAAACACATTAAGTTACATGATATTTACATTTGTGCATTTATCGAATATTATATCATAACAAAATGATGACAAGTTACGCAAGTAGAATTTATAAAAGGATAGAATCGTGATTTAGTACATAGATAACGAATGTCGGTTTCTATGACCAAGGCTTCGACATGCCGTACCTTATTAGAATACAAGATGCTCAGATATTCCATTCTCACGCACGATTCCCCAGACTAAACATGTGAATTTCTAAAGCAAAAACTGAATATACCGCTAGTCTACACGGAAATGCTTATGGTGTTACGAAACAATTTTTTTTTCCAACACCAAAACGCATCAGCAAATGGACCGGCCACATTTCACACCCGGAAATATGTCGAAACTTTTTGCCGCCAAAATATACTTCAAATTTGACAACCCAAAAAACTGAACGAGAAGGCTCAATATCGTGGGAAATTATTTTTATCTGTGGCAGAATAATGTTGTTCTAAGTTTAAAATGCAATATGTTACGGCGAGTAAAAAATAAACCAGCCATGTTTGATGTTTGTCTTTGACTTTGATCTTCTTATCCCGAATGCGCCATGCTCAATTAACTGAAGGTGATTGCTTAAATGAATGTTTTAAACAATTATGTGTTTATTTATTAATTAATAATTAAAAGCCGTTTTCATATTTACTATTTCACTTTGAATAAATAATAATTGTTATAAATATAAATAATAATTTCTAAATTGATAAAGTCAATTTCAGCCTAATTATTAATATTATAATAGAACAAAACGGATAGTCGGAACTACTATAACCTATAAGGGTTTGTAAATATTATTAATAATAAAAATATAATAAAAACGTTAGCATTAAAGGCTTAGGTTTTTTCACTAAGCTCTAGTAGTAGTGCGTTTACTGAAAAGAGTTATGTTATTATCAAGCTATTAAAGAGATCTAGGAACGTCTACAAGATATCAAATCGGCGACTTTAAAGTACAAATAATGATTTTTTTCTATAATGTAACTACAGAATGTATAATGTCACACGAATAAGAGAAAATTGTCTTATTTTTTGTATTTAGTTAATCTAATACTGATCTCTGTACTCAATGCACTCATTGCACTTATAGTCCTCAATGCATATATTGCTTGTATTATAATCGGGCCACCTAGCGTAACCAGTGCAGCAGTACTAACTGCAGTCAGTTAGTTACTATATAATAATAAAACGTTATTTATTTTACTTTAGATACAAATTACATATAAAACGAAAAATGTAAAGAAAAAATCGTATAACCAGAAATAACTAATTTATAATGTCAAAGAACTTTTGTTGCCCCCAATGATTTATTTCCATACAAAATATGTACCTATCTATAACCTAAACACCAGTTACTTATTAAAATTGCGGTCCAACAAGTATATCTTCAACATACAAAGAACTCAAATATATTAAATTCAATACAACATTACGTGAGTTATATATAAAATTTAACAAAATTTTTTGTTGTGCCTAAGAGATAATGACCGCTCGTAATAATAGTTTCGTTCAAAACTCGTCGGCATCACGGCAGGATGGGTATTCGGCTGTCACGGGTACCAACGTGTCCTGTACAGAGAGTACATACGAGCAATTTAAACATGGAAGTACTCAAGAACCGCCCTGACTGCTTCACAGGTTTAGGGGAGCAATGACCTATATCCTAGCCGGAATCATGGCGGAGTAAAAATTGAAACGTCGACGCCCGGCGTCCATAATAAACTTTATTTTTTGTGTCTTAGAATCCACTTCTAATCATAGATTTTAGTGTTCGGACGAGAACGTCTCACGTTAGTTCTACGCTAATTCCAATCTGACTCTTATAAGATTGAAGTTTGTTTGCATTTTAACATCTCAAGTTTGGTTTTAAGTCATTTTGTGTAATGTTCTGTGTCTGTGAAGTTTATGTTTTTAAGAATTTATACCCAGTCGGTGGTGCGCCGGCTTGGTTATTTTTAAGCAATCCAAAAGTTTATTACTGCCGCTTACGCAATTAATAGGAGTTTTTATTGGGTCGGTGAAGGACCAAAACTCTTTGATTGAACTTGGACCGCACAATTGTGTATGTGACAGAAAACTAGCTAGTTCTTTAAAGAATATGCTGACATTACTTTTAGAAATGAAACTAAAAATGATATTTTTTCAGTTAGGCCCAATAGTCCACCTTGCTATGAAAACATTCTTTGAAATATTAGTGAGTCTATCACATTTAAATCTTCATCAAAAAGGATAACAACTGAGTTTCTTAATGATCTACCATGAAAAGATAAGGTGACTAACATTTCACTTGTGTTCTGATCTATTTGAAGATTAGATCTTTATAAGTTTAATCGAAAACAAATATTTATTATAGCGCTATTACGATACTTATATCTAAAAGTAATGTATTCTCAATGGATCATCCAATAACAGGTATATTAAATATAAATAAAATCATTTAAACAATATTTAACTGTCGAACTCAAAATGGTGAACTCCATTTATCGAATATTAAAATACAATTCATACTTATCAAAGTCACATTATATTATGCACGTTCGATTTTGCAATAATAAATGCAAATTTACAATGACTAGAATAATAATGACTATATTTCATGGTAGCGGCCGTCTGCGCCGTTGCCATATTTGGACTAAAAGCCTATATATTGACCGGAAGCTAGAATATTCATTATTATGTACTGAGAAACTTAATATTTAACTTTTTTTATCTTTTATTCTTTGTATTATGAAAAAATACAGAAAATAAATGTATATATCTAAGTAGTTTTGTATGGTATTTAAAGCTATGGATCATATCATTTTTATTTTGGGCGATTCACACTCTGCTATAGGAACCCAACCCAAGGATAAGTAATCTGCAATTCTGGCACTATTCATACGAATGTTTTTTTTTTCAGCTTCACCCTGTGTATCCCACATGTAGCAGGGTAGAAAGAAGACAGTCCTCGTTACAATCACACTCTTAAGCCCCTGCGCCACGACTGGCCTCATCCAAATAATTTATTCTGAGTAAGGATTGAAGAAAAAGCTTTCGCTGTAAGCAGGTATCGTTAACCAAAACATCCAAGGAAGTCGAAGGTTGACATTGGCCATTTCTGTCTTATCCTGGATTTTAGTAATGAGGATAAAAATTCTATCAGGCATTACATTTATAAGTTATATTTAAAAATATATAACACACTATATTTATAAGAACCTTTTCTACTAAAAACTACTTTAGTTTAAGTAAATTAAATAGTAGTAATATAACTACAAGAACCTAGTAGTAGTAAATTTTACATATTATTTATAATTATAATTAAATATAAACCGATATTGAATAATTTAATACTTATAACTCAGTACTAGTTATATCGGTACATTTCAAAACTTACATAAGTTATTAAGAAACTATTCATAATGTTTGCGTTACTTATGCATTCCTTAGATTGTGTTTCAACACTGCATGATAAGTTTATGTTATTTTATTAAACAGATATCAACATTATATTCTTTGCTGGTTAAGAGAAAAATGGAAAGGTCGTGACTTCAATTTGCACTAGAGGGAATGAGTTATTTTCAACTCAAAATTGTCAATAATTAATGTGGAAATTGGAGAACAGTGTCTTAACACTAGCTATTCCTCTGCTATATGAGCTATAAAGGGTAAAGCTTAAAAAAATAAGCCTCTAAACATAAAATAGATACAAACAACTCCTGTCACCACAATAAGTTTGAAATGTTAAAGATCTATAATCAAAGACAGCTTTAAGTTAAAATTGGTGATGCATCTCACCGATAAAAAATTACGTGTGAAGACGTTATCGTTGCATTATCTCGCTTGTTCGTCATATAATAAAACGTAGGCTGTATAGAATACAAATAATGAAAATATATATCTAATAACTTGTAATTTAAAACTTAAAACACATTTATATAACAGTAAAATAGATAGATATTTCAAGATGGACACCACCAGGCATTTTTAAAACGAATCCTTTAATGCGTCCATGAATCAAGATAGAACAACAATATGAAAATATTAAAAGAAATATTTTTATCGTATGAAGCTTTCTTCTGGTAATGGAAGTTTCAAATACAATGCATTCGAAATATCTGTTCAGATAATAAGCTCATTCAAACTAAATAGGTCATTCCACCCTTAAGGTCAGTACCCCATAAGTAACAGGACCATGGTTTTTTAGGGAACCATTTTTTATCGAACTAGCGCCTGATTTTAGTTATATGGGTACCGTTAAGTAGGAGTGCTCAAGGGATTGTAGCGTGACGATGTATCTTGAGATATGTCTTAGACAATTATTGTTAAAATTTAATTGTTTTGATTTGTTTTTAAATATTTGTATTGTTAGTTTAACTTATGTATGAATTTATATGTGTTGATAATTAAATATTTGTTTTGGGAAAACATATAATTGTGTTTTTCATAGTGAATGAAAATATACATTATGAATATTATAATCCAAAATTGAAATAAAATATACACAAAAAATATAAAATAACAATTTTTTTCTTTTAAAAAAGGCAAAAAGACAAATAAAACACTATCGACCAAACACTTCAATAATAAATTACTCAAAATGCATAACCAGATCGTTATAAAAGAGATGAATTGCAGACAAATCTCTAGATAAATCCGTGTGGCGCGCGTTTCCGCATTCCACGGCGGCGACCCACTGCGCCACTGCCCGCGTATCCCTGATCCTGCTGCGGGCTGTGCGGTGCTGTTGTCGATAGATACTTCTGATATTAACGTATTATTTATTATATTACAGTTAGAATACGTTAATGTTAAAAGTATCTATCAATCTTTTTTTTTTTAAATGGGATAAAGAAATTGAAAGGATTTTTTAAAATATTGTGCTTTATTGACATTTTTAAGAATATATTTTATTAGAATATAATCTAACTTTGGAGATTTATGAATGGGAAGTAAATGAAATCTAAAAGTTATGTATATACAATTTTGCTAGTCATTTTGTTAATTGAGAAACTAAAACAAGAATCTTGTTATCAGTTATCTTAATGTAATAAATTAAAAAGCTATTAATTATTGATTTTTTTTAATTTCTAGTTTTATTTTCAGATTAATGTAGTCCATGAAATATACTCCTGCCAGTATTTTTGCTACATATACTGACAAGCATCCACCTTTTATTTATCTATTTATAATGATAATAATTAAAATAATGTTTTTGTAAATACCTACAAAGTACTAGTAAATTAATGATTATATGCATTTTTTATGTGGGGTTGTTGTACAATAAAGACTTATATTAATCTTTAATTTATGTAAAAGTAACCTAATACATAAAATAATTTAGTATTTTTAACGAATTGACATAATGAGATAGAACAGTTTTCGGTTTAATTTAAGCTTACAACAGATGCTCAAAACACCTGGAGTATCTTGTCGTTTCAAAATATATTCATTTGATCTTTTTTCCCAACGATAAAATACTCAGCAGCAAGAATTTACTTATCCAGGCCCTGTGTAGTACGACGTACCCTATGACGGCCTTTTTATTTTTAAACAGGTGCCACTGCTTTTCCTTTTTCGGTGAGTTTTGACATTGTGTAAGCGATAAAGTTTGCGGTTGCTATGTAAACAGATAAAACCTTGCATTCTTTTTACATTTGAAAGGTGATCAAGTATCGGTATTCATGGCATTCGATACAATTTTATTAAGTAATGTATGTATGTATAATACATCCATAAAAAAACGATACAAAATTGTTTTATGACAAGAATCGATATATCGATATAGTGATTGATGTCCATCACTAGGAATGTTTAACGGGCCCCGAGCCCTACATAGGTACCGCTAGCCGATACATCAAATGTTAGTGCTTCGGTAATATCTTATTAAATCTATACGTAAGCGATTACGCCATATAGGCTCGGAATGTGGGTGGTGGTGGTGGTGGTGGTAACGGTGAGGACCTTTACAGTATTAAGATTTACACTCGAGAGCGGAATTGATGGACTGTATATGGATATATATATATACGGATAATTAGATGTATTTAACTTTTTTAGATAATTTGAACCCGTGTTTCTTGGGAACTTCTAACTTAAATGGTGTAAATATTTTTTAAGAAAGGATTTTTCTTTGTTTAGTGGCGTTAAGTTTTGTTACTTAGCACGCAATATCCTGCGGGGAAAAGTATAGAACTGATAAAAAAATGTTCTATATCGTTTCAGTATACGTTATTGTATCTTGAAATAAGCATAATGCATATAATATTATTATAATTAATTCAATGACACTTCAAGTAGCTTTTAGGTGAGTATTTAAGGTCGTTAAAAATTTAAGTTAATATTTTTTGTACCTGTAATATATTTGCTTATTATGAGAATCATCTAGAGCTTTATGATAATTATCAAATATCTGTATAGTTAATATTTCGTGCTACAAGGACTAATGATTAAAAATAACGTGTATATATTTTTTTACTTGTATTTTTCTTTTATTTTACCTGTTTTTAGTAAATAATAATAGTAATTAGAAAATTTTAGTTAGGGCCGTAGCTTATTCAATATTTATTTTGTCTGTGCTGTCTGATATAAAAAATCTTCTTCCCGCATGCGTCAGGGCAGGCAGGTAGGAAGCGTAATGTTAAGGCACTCCACAAGCCAGGTTCTGCATGATTCTGGAGGCATTGTGTATTTTTGCTTCGAAACCAGAGCAAACTGATAAACATATTAAGAGGAGACGGGCACAAGCGTACGATTGTAAACTATGTTTATTTTAATTTCTCCCTCTGATAATGAGCCAAAGCGCGACGTAGACATCCGCCATTAGGAATTATTAGGAATTGGGGAACGAAATTTCTTAACACTAGATTCCTAACCTAGGAATCTGTCCTTCTGTCTTCCCTTCTATGTGTGAGTAAAAAAAAAAGAAAAAAGGAAGGGAGTTTATGATTTGGGTAGATAAAAAAATATTTTCAAATGAATAGAGGACATCTTTATTATTATCTTAATCTATTTGATAGTTTATTACACATATATATATATTGTTATACACTAGGGTGGGATCCTTTCTGGGCTTTTTTAATAAAAAAGGCGATAGTTATCCTTCCAATAAAACTAATTTAATTTTTATTCAGTCTTAAATGGCAACACTGAATCAAAATGTGAAAAGACGGCTGGACACAGTCTTATCAATTAAACATGTATTAAATTAAAATAAAAAATAAAAACAAGAGAAGCAGAAGAAAGCAGTACTTTATTTACATTTTTTTCAAGCAAAATCAAATTGGTAACTCGAATTATGCGGAAAGTTATTAGCAGAAATCTAAACATTTACCTAAATAACTACATAATATAAAAAAAATCTTTATATATGTGGTAAATTTTGAAGGTTTCTCATAAAATATACAGTCACAAGAAGAAAACCATTCAAAACACCCTTTGCCTCTTTTTGCTTGTCTTTAATTCTTAAATTTCTATGTTTCGATGCAACTTTATTGACATAAAAAAAAATTGCAAGCTTTATAATCTGTAAATTACAACTATCCTATACCTATAACCAATTAAAAAAAATATACCTCTAGAGCAATCCATTTTACAAGTGCCGATAAAGTTGCATCAACTTATCTTAAGGATTAAATAAAATAATTTATATAAAATACAAATGCATGAAAGATATGTAAGTTCTCGAAAAAACGTTTATTCAGTCAAGTATGTCTTATATCTAGTGAGTATTGATAAACATTGAAGGGCCACCGAGAATGCTGGTGACAAGTATGCTTGAAGCAGTAGGACTATATCTGAAAAGAGAAGAGAATACAATTATTATAAAAATATTTAAAAAGAAACAAATATTTTTTATAATTATAATAACTAAACCTATCACGATACTATTTAAAGTGTATACATCAAAGTATATCTTTATTTTATAAAGTCGCCTTCCCCGCATTCTAGAATGCCAAAGACAATTTGGTAAAACGATTTCTCTCTCATTCCATTTTAGAGCACCCATGGTGAATGGCGGAACTTAATGCCGTGCTTTATCTTATTAAACTTAAGAAATTGAAAAATATAGTCATTCCCTAAACGGCAGTGGAACGCATACTCTTTCCAATTAGGTAATAATGATATCAAAAGTAAAAAACAACAAAAATTATAGGTTTTATCAAATAGCAATACATATTTAATTATATGAGTAAACCGCCTCGTCTACATCATATTCTTCATACTATAATAAAAAAACGCATACGCCTAAAAACATTAAGGCCAGTTTTCATTGGTCAATACGAGTATGTCAGGTGGCCAGCGCTTTTATTGACTCTTAAAGCCTTAACATACTATATTAACATTATTTTTTATTTAATGTATCTTTATTGATATTTAATAGGCCTTATGCTTTTTGTATTGTAAATTATAATGTTTTATGATCTATATTTTATGTTTTTAATAAACTTGGTATAATTAAGGTATTTAAAACGCATGTGCGTCACAAAAAAATATTTATAGATGAAATAATAATAATAATATGACCTAAGGAAAATAACAAGAATGCTAACAGTTTAAAATAAGTATTTTTATATATATTAAAAATTGCATCTTTAGATACGCAAATTGAAGAACATTGTGTGAATTTGTTGCATTGCATTGTGTCGGCATGCCTTTGCAGATGTTAAACAATGACGAAACAAAAAATAACAATATTCACCAAATAATAGTTCAGTGTTAAAAGTTATCTTAGTTCTATTGCGTATGGGGTACATTTTATTACTTTATAGTCATTTTTTGCAATCACTTTTTACCATTAAAATTGCAAAAAAGTGTTCGTTTGTTAAAAACAAAAATCTCTTTCTGTTTGCGCAACTTAATTGTTTCTAGATAGACCACGGCCGTAGCTATTGTTCGAAAGGCGGTACCTTTAAGGACGTCATGAAATTACTTAAAGTAATTAAAAAAAACCTCGTCTCTGCATTATGGGAAGCAAGCTCAGATGATGACATAAAGACTGTACTTAGGTTATGTGAAAAGGAAGTGTGGTTACGTATACATTACATAAGTTGCATTTTCTATAATGATCAGTAAACATTGTGCTTATAATACTTTAATCGCACTTTAATGATGCAAAATATTGTTTGCCTGTCACTAGTTGTTTAGGTATCGGAATGGAAATCGATTAACTATCGAGTTATCTATTTCGAGTTAAGTTAAATTAATTATCTGTCCCGAAACAAATGCGAGGCTTTCACTTGTAAAGTTTATTTTATGTTGCAAGAGAAGATGAAGATAACTAACAATTAATAATTAATAATAATATATTAGCCTGAAGTAATTTTCAATTACAAAAGTTTTATGAACTTGTCGTCATGTCTAGAAACCAGATGCACAACTTACTGTGCACCGGTCCCTGGTCATCCTTGGATTAGCAGGCATACACCTGTTCGGTAAAACTGATATATAAATAAATTGACAAATATATAGGCTAAGTAGCAGAACCTCTTGTCTTTGCCAGTTAATTAAATGAGCTTTGTACATTGAATTAAAAAAATCTGCAAAAATTACGAATATTTTACTATTTTTTAATAAAAAAAAACACCTTCACTTCATCTTCGATCTTAAAAAAATATTTTAATGACACTGTTTGTGGAATTAAAGAAGTTTCTTCTAGTCAATAGAAAAAAGAATAATACATCTTCTACCTTGTTTTTGAGAATTGGTGACAAATTAAGTTCGTGTGGAAAAAGTTAAGCAAGTTTCTCACAGTCTATACCTTCTTTAAAATACATTTTCTAAGTTTAACCTAGTCCACAATAGGTGGCGCTACGTGTAACTTCTAAATTTAAAAATAATTAAAAAAAAAACGAGATTCTCGTCATATAAAAAAATAAATTCAATTTGATATCGAATTCATTATTCAACAAATTACCATCTCGCTCTGTCTTACGATCGCTTGGATCTTCAACTAGAACACTGTGTACCAGGAGAACAGACGTGACGAGGAGTTCTTTTGGTTCTTTGCAATATATACAAGTTAAAGTGTTGTCGTATTCGATTTATCAAACTAATACATTAATATGAATTTTGATGTTATTAGGTACAACTTTAATTGTATAGTTATAATGAACTGTTACAATATAGTCATAGTTTAAATCTGATATGATAAAATTTTTCCCAGATTTTTTTTGGTAATTAGGCCAAAAATAATAATATAGACAGTTCTGAAATTGTTTTTTGTGATTTTAACAGAATAAATAATTATATCTATTACAATTATATTTTATTTCGATTAATTTGTAGATGTTTATTTATTTAATACTTCGTAAATCAAAGTTAAAAAATATATTAATAATTATCTGTTAATCATAAACTGTAATTAAATCTGTGGCTATAAATAAATCTTTCTATTTTCAAACGTCGAACGCGAAAAGATACGCGGAAGTTAATAAATAAATAATGCCCGTTCCTTACTTAAGATCAAGAAAAGCGAGTTATCTCAGCTTATTACGGGGAGACGAGGTACCAGGCTCGCAGATATTGCCAAGAGGTTGGCTTGTGACGTAACCATTATACAGTGTGTTTATACTTTAGAACACACACTCGTAACGTAGTGTAATACAATCGGAGCTGACGACATTTTGACGCATTCCATTTAGTATCGAGTTTTTGTGACAATATATATCTTTATAGGTATATAAATAGGTTTGATAAGGTGTTATGATGTTTATCTAGAATTAGATGACATATTTTTGTTAATCACATTTTAAATAGTTTTTTTTAAAAATCACCAATTAATAATTATCATATTGGTTTATTTGGTGGTGATGAGCGCGATCTCTCTGGACGATTACTTGATCTCATATAAGTAAAAATATAAATTAAGCTAATATATACATAAATGAAATTAATTAAAGTTGACTTAATTTATATTTTTACTTAAACATGTATAGTTATTTGAATACCATAATATTGATCTATTTTGGGATTAAATGTAGTCATAAATTAAAATTATATGTTATTTATATATTTTTTTAATTATTCACAAAAAAATAATTAAACAACCAAATAATAGCTATATTATATTCTAGATTAAGTAAAACATGGCCGATAGGCAGATAAATAAGATAGGAGGTGTAAAACGACGTTTTTTCTAATTCGTAAGGTTGACGATCCCAGCACGCTTGACGTGTTTGCGTTATGCGGAAACGTTAACACGCGGTGTACAGACACGCTCTGCCATACACTTGCAAACACCCGAATTACAGTGCCGACGGCGAGTCGTGGTCGCCCTGGACTTAGCTAACATTGGGACGAAGATTTGATTTTTTTTTTAATTTTTTAATATTATTTTCATGCTCAAAAGATTAAAAAGACTAACTTCTGAGTGGCCACAACTCTTGGACCGCACTGTGAGGGTTCCGCACTTCTGTGTGTATTTTACATCTGTGTACGTCTATTTTGTTCGTGAGCCGACGCTATGTTTCAAGTACTAGGCTGGCATAAGCGGATGGAAGTGACATTATATACGATACTGATAAGGTTAGTTAAGGCTAGGCCAGCTTAGTTTTCATATAACATTACCATATCTGAGCGCTAAATTTTATTTCCTAAAGAATTAACAATTTTGTATGCTGTACTAATTTTCTTTATGGCGGTTTTGCATAATGCTTGTAAAGTACTAATTATCGATTAAAATGAGAGCGTTAGGCTGAATGTAGTTTGGCATTAGCTACAATAAAAAAAAACTATTATATTTTGTACTTAGAATAGTTGTATGGAGTTCTGTTGCTAATTGACTTGGTTTTGAATAAATCAAAACATTTTTTATAATATAACATAAAAGTTACACAGTTTATAATATAACATAAAAGATTGTGTTGTAAAGAAAATATTGAAATATTTTTACTTAAAACATAGTAGATAGATAATTTTCTTGGTATAGTCTTCGTGAATTACTCTGATTAGGTGTATGCAGAGTTTATTGAACCGCTTTGCTTCATCTCCCGTATCGTTGGTGCAGTAGTGTCAATGACTTGATAGATGACGAATACCGACAGAAAAACATAGCTTAGATAGACATAGCTAGATGGGAGTAGGATCAGACGATAAATAAAATAATATGTATTAAGTCTTCTTTTAAAAAAATATATTTTTATAATGATAAGCATATTTCATCATTGTATGACTCATGTGAAAAGTAAATACAAAAAATAAATATAAATTGATATTTTTGTTTTACGAATATTTTATTAAATATTTGGAAATATTTATGAATGTTTTGAAAATACTAAATTTACCTTAAAATATCCAAAAGGATGATTATGGAAAAAACTCTATTCTGTCGACGATTGCATAGATAAAGAATCATTATTATATAGCAATTAAATCAACATGAGAGAAGATAAAATGTCTGAACACATCTGCAGACTTAAAATTCATGTTAATAACATAGAATAGGAAGCCCTAAAATTATGAAATTAATCACTCAAAAGTATTAACGTATTTTATAATCTAACAGCTTAATTTACATAATTATTAAAAAAAAAAAAGAATTAATTAAACATATTAACTCCCAATTTGTGTTTAGCCTTAATAATAACTAACCAATGTCAAACGAGACTTAATTATTTATGTAGAAGAGTGTTATTTAATATTTATATTTTATAACTTGTAATTACCGAAATCAGAGTTTTTGCGCGACCAAAAGTATTTAAAGTCAAGGCTTTTCAACGCCATCTTGGTATTGAGGCGATATCGATAATTAAAATGTAAATACACGGTAGCCACTGCACCGACGCTGACCCGCCATTACGGCAACTATTATGAAAGGACTTATGCAACTAAACTTCGGCAAGGTTGATATGTAATGCTAAGTCTGGGTCTAAAGTCTGACCCACATTGCATTCGGCCTTTGATGTTTCGTGTTGCAACTTGATTTCTTAATCTTTATGCATCTGCTATGCAATTGGTAAAAGGACGAAAATTTACATTAATTATATCGATTAAAATGTATGAAATGCGAGTTCATTATATCGAGTCGGTGTTTTATATCGATATTGACATTGCTTTAACGTAATGCTTGCACATATAAGACCTTTTATAGTAACGCAATAATATTTATGATAATTTAATTTTTATTTTAAATATTTATTATATGTGTAATCGTGTATGTTAAAAGTAAGATTGAGTTATACAGGGTGGCGGCTGAAAGGTATTTTAAAAGCTTGATATTGATATTGAGGTTTTTAAACTGGATTGAGTGGGAATGGTATCATTATTGCAAGATCTTCATTATAAAAATTGTGGAACGCATCCAATACAATAATGTGGATATGAAAAAAAACATACATTTATCCTCATACATAATCCATCATCATGCTTTGCATGCATGTAGCTGCGTGTAGCAGGGTGTGCAGATGGAGCTCCTAGTGTTAAGACACTGCTCCCCACATTCCGCCGAATTCTGAAGGCATTGCGTATCGAGTGGCGGAACTCAGCGCCGTGTTTTGGCCCAACACCATAAAGAAATGGATTCTTTATGCTTGGGCCAAAACATATTAAATTTCCTAATAGAGATATATAGATTTTTAATATTTAATTTCCTCGAGCGGGAATCGAATCCACAACCCGTTGCGTTTATATTCACACGCTTGTGCCCCTGCGCTACAACTGTCAATTAAAAATTGTTCTAATGATTGATAATGATTGCTATTTCTAGCAATTTTTTCCTCAAAACCAATTAAATAAAGACAACCATATAGGAAAATGAAATCTTCACAATAAAAAACAAAACATAATTTGGATGTTATTAAACCCAGAAACAGTCATCGACGATTCGATATTACATTAGAATAGTCAAATAAAATATTTGAGTTCAAACTAATAAAAGAACCAGTTCCTTCACCAAGGTTTGTTGACTCCTTAAAATATTTTGTCGAAAGATTCTATCTCTATACATATTTCATAGGTAATATCGTGAAGATGCTAGGTCATAACCTGATGATTATAAGGAAACGTAAATGATTTTCTTGGTTTCCTTTCAAAGCTGTTCATTTGGTGGTGCTCAGTCAATGCTACCGATTCCAGTCTTGTCCAGAAGTCCAGAAACATTTTGGACTTTACCCTTAATTTGTTGAAACTAAACCACACACACACACACGCTAAACCACAAGTAAAAAAATCATTAAGAGAAACAAGTGATTTATATATCAATGTAATTAATGAATAAAAAATATATAAGCAATACACGAATTATTTAGAATGATAACATATATGATCTAATTAGTAATAATTATAATATTTTTTTATCATTAAATAAGAAATAGGGATGTCAAAAGCTAGTAATTTATGCGCGTCTCTCATACCACAGCGGCGATTAATGTCCGTAATTTGGTACGTAAATAATGATTTTATTCTTGCATAAGTAAAAAGGCACCTGCCCGTACAATACCTACTAGTGTTCATTTAATTATTTAAACATTTACCTTTAATTAGAGCCGCCACCTGCTCTCCGACCTTGTATTGCACCTTTGTGCGACATGTACTTTGCATCGCAAAAAATGCATATTTTCAACATCAATTCATGAACTTCTTGTGTGTATAAAGAAAAAATGGCGGCGAACGATTATATTGTGACATGTATTTTAATATATTTTTAGAAATACTTGCTTTGCATAGCGAACAAATGGCGATTTACGACCACCTTTACGCTTACTACGAAATGATTAAAGAAATTAAAACGAAATATATTTATTACTTTAATATTTCTTTATCATTTTTTAATTAAAATCGCAATGAATGATGCATTAAGACGAACTTACTTATTTATCGAATTTAGGGTTTTAAACCGCGTGAACAATTGACCACACCACACATCCGGTGTATAATATTTCATTGAGATTTTGGCGAACAGTTAGAGGATGTTAACAGAGGACTAACGACCTTAGGCGATGATAGAAAGTAGAATGCAATGTAAACATTGCATAAATGCATTATTTACATGACACTTATTACGATGACGTCATCGTGTCACAGTTGGGGGGGACAGGGGTGTCCAATTATACGCTGTAGCTATAAACTTAATTGCTGCTCAGAGAAATAAAGAGTGGCATCGCAGTTCGCCACCCACTATCCAAAGTCATTAACATGTGTTACCTAATTACAGGAATCTATTTTCCAAATCAATATTAAGATGCGAGAATATAAAAAAAACTTTTTTAATAAGCACAAGAAGTGTTATTAGAAAAACTAAATCAAACATGTGCAAAACTTGTTAGTCGTTTTTTGTTTAAAACAAGAAGTAAGTACCTACTGAAACAATACTCGGATTTGATAAAAGATAGACATTTCCATAGAAACAACTCCAACAATGTTACATAAAACAATGTAAGTGGAGATAAAAACGTATCGTCGCTTAGCTCAGGTTATCACAATCTAATTACGCCACATTAACTTACAACACAACTCGTCTTAGCCATATAAAGTTACCAAAATAGCTGGTATGAGTTTAAATGATCTAACAAAGGAAGACGGCCACGTGCTGAGCATAAGTTTATGAGCAAAAAAATATGGCTAGGGTAGGGAGGTAGTGACCTACGATGACGCAACCCGAAAACAGGCCACGCTGCAGTGGACCGAGGTCAAGGAGGTTCAACGTCGTCATCGTGTAATCTCCTCATGTGCAAAATTAAGTTAAAAATGTGATTCACAAAAAAATATACTCAAAACTGAAACGACGTCCGTAATTACGTAAAATATATTTAATTGTTGCCTGTAATTATCTGTTGATTTTATTTAAATTGATTCGTAATCTGTGGTCTAATAAAGGCGGGAATTAAGGTGCGGTGATGAGCATTTTCGAGTGTCGCCGAAGCATCGGACCGCGTTCGCGTCTATTTTGAACTCCCGATCGGCCGCGCGCCGGGTTGTTGAACTGGATATTTCGGCAAACACAGACGCATTACGCGTTTTAATAATCTGGAAATGTTATGACACTGGCCAAGTTCCAACAAAATGGACGACATACGTTGGTTTATATGTAAAATAATATACTTCTTATAAAAGGGCAACTTTAAAATTTTTTATTGTTGAAATATTATTGACCTACCATCGTTTTCCAGCCCCAGCTTTACCTAAACTAGTTATATACGCAACAATAGCTATTAATTGTTATGAATTAAACGAGAACATTCATAATACAAATGAGTGCGATGCAATGTTTTTGCGAAACTGGACGCAAACATGCGGAGATCTGCTGTGATAGTGTGCGTGCTTTCATCTACTTGTATGTGTGTGTGCAGTTTGTGTGTGTACGTGGAAGCGCGCGATGAAATAAAATATGTCCGGTCAACGAACCCGCGGTCGGTGCCATAAAAATTGCGATACTGGCCGAAATTCGGGCAGAACAGAAAACCCCAACCGCATTGATAAAATTATAAAATAAATAAAATGATAGCACAGAAACCATTCTAATGAATCATTTTATTATTTACTTGAAAATACTTAAAACTCAAGGACAAAGACCTAGCATGTGTTTAATGGTAATAAACGATAATATTTTGCTTCAAAAATATCCAATCCAAAAAATTTTTCAATGATATAATCATTCAAGCAAAAAAGTCTTCATGGAGTTTCATGGAAATAAAGTGCATATTGAAGTATAAATAGCAATGAATCGTCAGAAATTTTAAACAAACCAATTTAAAATTCAGGGACTTCACTGTTTCGAGGAAGAAGACAAAATAAGAATACTTACTTCAATACAAAGAAGATCTTCCATAGCCATTTTTGGGTGTTGAATTTTCTGAACAGAGTATTTTTCCTATATGTCTGCATTTCCGGATAGCACGCGGCGCGCAAGTCAGCTGATTTCCATCCGATGACCTTGTGAATACGCCTCCCTTCATTCTACTCGAACTATTTACAGCTGTTGTGATTATTTGCCCCTCAATCATGTTCTGTTAGACGGCCTCCGTTTTCTGCAAGAAGATGTTTCTTCCGGGCGCGTGCCAGTCGAGATTCTCCGTCTGCCACAGCACATATTGCCTCATAGAAGGTGGAAAGGTTTAGTAGATTTCAGTGGGGTCGAGCCCGATCATTTTTGTTTCTTAATATTGCCCAGTAGGATCCAGTACGTAAACATCCATTTTGAAAAAGATTCTAATAAGAAAATTCAATACACACCGGTCGGGTCCAAACTCTTGTCGGCCATCGGAAGTCAATACTGGCCGGTGGGATCGAGTGTCAGTACATCCATGTTGACAGAATCTTTTAATATAGTCCAGTCGGGTCAAGAGTAACTATATCCATTGCGTAGCACAGTTTAACACAAAAGTTCGTTCCGTGCACGAGTCGCGATGTAAGGGCTATTTGTATCTACACAATGGTCTGTACGCGCGTGCGACCTGCCGGGCTGTGCGCGCTGCGGCGCGGGCGCAGGTTTATATGATGAAAGCGCCTTCCGCGGCCGCCATCTCGCGGCGAGTGGACATAACGTTAGAAAACACTTTTCCGAATGCTGTAATTGAAAGGGTTACCATGACCGCACATATTTCGTAGCGGCTCAGCGGTCCCATTGAAAAATAGTAAGCCTAAAAAATAAATACAGCATATGTTCGATGGCTCTAAAACAAGATCGACTGGCCCAGCGCGGCGCATATGGGTATCACCTGCTCCATTACAAAGGTGCGAAATTAATATTAGTTATAAATTGGGTCCTTAATCGTTCGCTTCATAATTTTTAAAACCTTTTAGAATTGATATATTTTAGGCGTTCAAAATGGCATAGTATTTTATATAGGAATAAATAAATAAAATACTATTCCATTAGCATTAATTATTTAAAATTTAAAACGTACACATGTATTTATTTTGTTTTAGTTATATTAATATAGAAGTAACAGCCGTTCCAACAAATCATTATTGAACATGTTTCTAGTGTATACTAGCTGACATATTTATCAATATTGATATAGTGAATCATTAAGTTGTATAAATAAATTGTATTTATTATATATAATTTAGTATTTTAACACCAGGAAATGAGGTGAAAACACGAGGCTTGTCACCCTACAGCCCAGCAGCCATTAGAGTGTAGGAGGCACTAGACATTTCCTTTTTCCTCGGCAGAAAACTGCTTTCCACGCACACATGCTTATGTTTTGTCTCTTTCACTCTGTATACGGTTTAAATATGATATCTCTTTCTTTCGCTGTGTCTTCGAGTTTAATAAACGTGCAAATGTGATAGTTAATTTAAATTTAATATTGGATTAGAAATTTATATTATTAAATTTATTCAATACGGCACTAATCGTGTTATTTTTAGTGTCTAGGAAATAGTAGTATGTAGAGTTTTAATAATTATAAATATATGTTCTTTTTTATTTTAATTTAGAAGAAAAATTGCATCACAGGTAAAATTTTGTTGTAATAATGTTGAAATATTTATTGAAGTTTAACTATAGTAAACACGCAGGTTGTGGGTTCGATTCCCACTCGATATAATGAGTTATTGTCAGATTTTTCCTCGCTTTGCTAACGTTTAAATACACAATGTTTTGTAAATTCACTAGAAACTGGGGAACATGTCTTAACGCTTAGTTCTCTCTGTTTACTCTTTTATATACGAAATACAGTATGAAGCAAATAAAATAAATTATGCTACCTTCATAACTGATAAGAATAAGAAATAATTACTCATTAACCATATCATGTTAAGAATGTTCGAGTATGTTTACGGTCGATTTAAGAGTTTTAAGCCATTTTTCATCAAAGTTCTCTGAACAAAAATGCATTTTGCTTTCGCAGGAAATATGTAGTTCATACATTTAGTTCAAATATGGCGCTTAATTTTCATTTTCTGTGTTATTGCATTTTAAAAAGTTAACAGATAAAATATAGGTATATTAAAATTTAATGTTTCTCCGTCATCGTACGTTTTTTTAATGAAGGAACACTACTTGATAGCATGAAAATTAATTATACTAATTTGACTTGTCAATCAAAATATTATTTTGTTCAAATATACGTTGGAAAGCACTTGTCGAAAGAGCCGACGAGAACATTAACAGTTTCCCATTACAATATGAAAGTTATAATTTTGTTATCTCATCGTTCAAGAAAATCAAATTATCTTGTCTACATACTATTAGTTTTACAAATATTCTTAGATAGAGTTTTAGTCAGTCAACTCCACTTGATAGTTTATATAGGGAACCTAGTATTAGGAAGTGTTCTATAAAGCGTCCAAAATCCTTTCCTTTTAAGATATGGCGTGTTAAGTGGCGGAATTCAAATCCACGCATTGTTTTGTTGTCAGAGGAAGTAAATAATTCACCCCCCGAGTGAAATCGAACCCACAACCTACACGTTTACATTCAGACGACGGCCTCTTTATATAAGCCCAAATAAAAATTATAACATAAAAAATTCTCAATATGTTTTTACTAAGTTTAGTATGCAAGACTTGTAGTCTGCGGCTGGAAGTCGCATGGCGCTTGCGTAATACTGTAATTATATTTACTACATTTTTGCTTAAAACAGAGAAAGAGGTCAGTCATTGTGCTGGGGCACAAGCGTGCAACTTTAAACGCGACAGGTTGTAGGTTCGATTCCCACTCGAGGAAATGAAACATTTCATAATTTAATTTTTCCGCTCTGGTAGCGAGGCAAAGAGCAGCGTGTTTGACTGACTTCCGCGACTCAACACGCGATGCCTCCAGAATTCGGTGGAAAGTGGCGAAAGGGAACCGAGTGTCTTAACACTACGTCCCAGGTTCCTTCTACCCTGTTATGTGCGTTATACAGAGTGAAGCTAAAAATATATATATATATCTATATTAAATTTTAATCTTCTCACATTCTTTTCTATAGAAAAGAAAGGAATTTGTCACTTTTATTGTAGCTATATTAAGTCTGAAAATACTTTTTAAAATTCTGGTTTTATTTTTTACAATTTTCGATCCAAAATCGTACTACATGTTTATTTTTAGCTTATAGCAATTATAAATTAATGATGACTGAAAAACCTTAAAAGTTTTCAAAAATAATATGCATGTACGAACTGTAACTGCATAACTATTTTTAACTAAAATGCACCAAATAAATGGGAGAAACAGGGAATTTTTTCTAGAAAATTAATTTAGTTTACATGTTTGAGGCCGACGTGGCGTAGCGGCACAGAGTCTGACTGTATGAGTCTGAACGGTTGTGAGTTCGATTTCCTTTCATAGTAATTTAGTATCAAAAATTAGACGGAAACTGTAGGGACACGTAAAGTAATTAAAAATTCGAAGACAAAAAAACCAGAAATCGGCAGAAAGTGGGGAACGGAGTGTTTTAACACTAGGTTCCCTCTGCCTACCTACTGTGTGCGGGATACAGCATGAGTCTGATTTTTATTTCGAAGAAATAAGTTAGTTTATTTCAACTTAAAACACTTATAAGTTTAATTATCGAACAAATTGAGTGTATGTAGTAATAAAACAAGGTATTTATATAATTTCAAAAGTTGAAATATAAATAAATGTTACACATTCTTCTCACATCCAAATTGCAAGGTTCTTTTGTAGGACAAGGAATAAGTATTAAAATTCCACAGTGGATTGTAAAAACGCGATTAAATAAGTTTAAGATTTTAATTAAAATCGTTCTCGTTTGTTCCAGTCATAATGTAATTTATTAATTTCGATGAAATGATAAAAGGTTATATTATATCAGCTATTTAAAAAAAGCCAAAATATATATAGGTATGTATATTTTAAATATGATATTACATTTTAACTATGCGACCTCGTTTGTACTTGTGAGAAAATCGAATTTGAAATATAGTTTCCAATATTATAAGTACAGAGGCCATCGCGAGACGGTAAGCTATGATGTTGTGGATTCAATGGTTCCATAGTAAAAGGGAGAAACGCTGAGAACGGAGTGTTTTGACACTAGATACAATCGTATTACAGCGTAAAGCTAGAGGTAGGTTCAAAATGCACTTTAACTGTACTTATTGGTTGGTGTACATATGAAGATAGATAATATTTATCTAAATGTATACGTATAATATATTTAAATAGTATAAGTAATGAGTGTTAGTAAATATATTCAAGACTGCAGTTTCCGCGCCGTGGAGAGAGTCGCAATGATGCTTCATATACCTTTGTTTAGATACAGTTTAAACAGAAAATTATGTAGAGACTGCATTTTTTATTAAAATATTCCTTAGTTTTACGTGCGAACTAAGTGTCACGGTACTCCGTTCTCCATTTTTCGCCTGTATTCAAGACATTGCATGTTGATTGACGGAAGTCAACGCTGTGTTCTGTCTTTTGATAGAGCTGAGAAATGAAAATAATTCAATTAGATGAGTCGGAATCGAACCCACATCCATCACGTTTATAGTAAAACGTCCCACTTTG
>DWNA01000497.1:0-22722 GCA_018249835.1 Heliconius besckei | reverse complement strand
ACTAGGTATTTAGTTTAAACATCACTCGTTCTATTCAATAAAGTCAATGTCCAATAATTTTAGTAAAAAAAGGATGTACATCCTTTATTTTTTTAATATCAATTATATTTTACCGCCGGTTAATTAGCGAGAAACTTAGCAAAAATAAAAATAGTCGACATATTCACATGAATTTATAAGGAAAGACACCGAATACATTTGTAGTGTCATCTTAAACCGATTAAAAATTAAATTACATATGAACATGATTCATTCCGTACAAAGTGTTACAAATACTTGTTATTCAAATTTGGTTCAGACAGAAAGTCCTGGCAAGGGTAATAAATAAATTAATATTACTATTATATTTTGAGTTCTTTTCAACAAGGTGTAAACAACTATATGTAAACTCCATTTTTTTCATAAAAAAGTCGTATTTACTTTGAACGTCAAAATGTTCTTAACAAGGAATCAAGGAAGGACGTGTGGACGAAATAAAAGAAGTCTTAATGAAACAAATATATTTCATTACGAAATTAATTACCCAACAAATCCATTTTCAACACGTTTTCAAACCATTTTTCAATTATAATAGGAAAATGTGCTTTTAAGTGCCAAATTTTCATTTAACACGCTAAAAACTATGGTTACTTATTACTGAGATCATAACAATGTCCAAAAACATATTTATAAAAAAAATGAGCCAGTCACTTGGGGGACCGCCCACCTCTATCTTAGTAACCATAATTTTTAGTAAAATTTTTACGCCTAATGGTAACACTACAACACACACATTTATTGCACATTTAGAAATTTCGTGAAGTGTTTTTGTCTTTTTTTTTTAATTTTTAGAGATCCAAGACATTTACTATAATTTTGCACATCAATATTAATTGAAACAATATACACAATAGCAATTTTAAGTGACTTAATAGATATCCAAAATATCGAACTATATACTAAGTTAGTTGATAAATGGACAAGAGACTTTAAAACCAATGGACTGTTCCGTAGATAAAAATTTGACATAATATTGCCAAATAAAAACCTTAAAATACCTATTAAAAAGTTTTGTCGTGTTAAAACTATAAAACAGGACTATCTGTTTAACAGTAATAATTATCTGAAATATACCAGTAAAAAAAATATATTATATCATATAACAGTATGTATTACGCTAGCGTTGGCTTAAAATTGAGAGATCCACCCAACACGCCTGAAATCTTGGATAACAATGTCGCTGTATATGTAAAAATAGTTGAACTTCATAAAAACTGTTACCAATATATTATTTAAAAATTAATCTTTCATTGTATAGTTTATCTATTATAGGGTGTCACCCAAAATGTTCACGTGAATTAAAGTGGATCGATCCCTTTTTAAATACATATATTAAATTAAAACATTCTACAACAAAAACCGTTACACTAACTACCAGAAACAAAGACTATCAATAATATTCTTAAGTATCTTGAAGCGTTCAACTTGTACGAAATATTATTTTTTTTCCGTTATTTTCATAAGGCCGTAAAACAAGTTAACACATCCACATAGCGCATCAACGAAGAAGTCAAAATTAATTACTATTTAGCATTGCTCGTACATTAAATACGTAATAAATTACAATTAGGGAAACATAAAAAAAAAACAAGCTAAAACCTATTCAACAAAAAACGATTCAGCAAAATATATATAAATAACTGCAGTTCGGTATTTATATACAAATTTTCCAAACGTTCCGAACCGTAGAAAACACGAGACACTAGATTTTCAAGCGACCGAATAACCTCCAACTTAACAATTTCCTTCTACAAAATAATGGAAAACAATCTTATTATTTACCTAAACCATATTATTGCTGATTGGTTGGTATTTGTATATAAAAATTGTAATGTGTTTATATGATATTTATCAACTATGGAAGCTTTAATAAATAAAAGTCTCTGAAGAACAATATCTATCACATATCATTACACTTTGTAGCACCACGCAGTTAATAGACCCATCTACGATATCCTACACTTACCTCTATTCATCTTTTGTATATGGACATGTATAAAAATGAATACATCTGAAAAATTATTTAAGGTACCGTATATAAAACATTCTAACTGTATATGTTATGTTTAAAATTAAATAAATTCTCTTATTGTTTTATAGACTATTGAAACTGGGATTTGGCTTTTAAAAGTTACATTTCAAAATGAATAACTATTTATTTTAATATTACCTTACTGACTGCGAAAGATCTGGCCTACTTTACTTTCTACCCGAAAATCAGTCTACGTTCGTTCGTTGGCGAGGCTGTGGAGAGACTTCAGCTGTCAGATAACAATTATTAGTAATATCACAATGAAAGCAACCACCATACTGGCCACAGGAACGTTGCTCCTGATTAGTTCTCAATTCGATAAAACATTGACAATTGTTACTTTGGAATATATTTATTCAAAGGTATTTAATAAAAACATTTTGACATTTCCAAGCATGACATGTTGAAAAATATGTAAGAATGTAAATATTCTATTAATCGAAAGCTATTTGTGAATCTAATTGTGGCATTAACTTCGACAATTATAGCGTTTCAGCAATTAGTCCATTATTGCTTGAGAAACATATGCGTTGACTAGATCTAAAAAAAGGTTATTTATTCAGGCGTATGGGTATTTTAAATACAAAAACACGCAAAAAAATCATTGAAAAGTTGTCAATACATATTCCATTATAGTATCAATTGTAGTAAACATTAGCTAATGTCTTCTTTTCTTTTTAATTTTTCGCGGTGGTTGCTTTATGGAAAACTTATGAAACACACAGACTTACTTTCATATATAAAAGTTAGCAAGTCTTGTCGATCGTTGTTATTCGATGTAAATTTGCAGTTGAAGACACTGAATGTGAATTATAACAAAACCTAAAACGACATTATCATGTGCATAGCCACAGGCAAATATAACCGTATAAAACGTGTCTGTACGAAATAACCGAACGCTAAGTTGATGACAATTGGACGGAGATAATAATATTATGAAAAGTATCATATTGTGCGCAGTTCAAAAATAACGTACACGTGTCTCTTACGCTTATTTTGATAGAAAAACGTTAAAAATCTGACCAGACGCTTCAAAACCTCTCTCACACCTCAGGTGCTAAAATAAAAAAAAAACGTTAACTGACAGTGTAAATAATGCCCACCGGCTCACAGTTCGCGGTTAAAAATTATTACATAAAATTTGCTTATAATCTGTGGCAAAAAACACAGACAAAATAAATTCTAGCTCTGAACGATTAAAATGTCTTAAGTGGTTTTAGATTTGAACTCAGATGATGAAAGATACACTTAAAATCTAATTTATCACAATTGTCCTGGTTTCAGCACATATTTACAAAACATTTGCTGTGCTCCATATACATATCTTTAGAATTTGATTTAAAAATTATAAATACAGTAATAAGTTACGAACATGTTATTATAAAGAAGACCACACCAATAATTAAATATTACTACAATTTAAAGAATCACCCAAAGTCACCGATGTAGCGGATTCGATTATTTCTATAGATTTATATGCTTGTAAAAGTAATATTATCCAAAACTATCTGTTCCAGAGTAGTATAGTACGTGAAGGTCACCTTGAGTGATCTTTCCTTATATAATAAGACACTAATTTACACCACAACATCAAGTAACTACGGCTGATATAATTATAAAAAACAGTCAACATCAATTTCGAATGATTAATTTTATATAATATAAATTTTGACATATTAATGGCGATTATCTTACAATCGAATGTATGTCGCATACCTAACAATTAAAATTTTTCAAAGTAATTTACACGACGAGATTTTTTTTTAAATTTAGCACGTACCTAATGCCAAATGTTTAATGTATTGCGTTTTAGAGTATTTTGGTAGTAAAAAATAAAAAAATTCAGAGTATTGCTTCTCGTTTTACACTAGAACTTTCTACTACCTAAATATTACTTATAATAATATCCCTCTGCCAAATTCAATAATATTTTATAATAAATACGTTATTTTTTAACTGTATGTATAACAATAAAAAAACAATACAAAAAAAAACATTATTCATTCAATGTACTATTTTGTGAATAAGAACGAATGCACACATTTCCCTGCTTTTCTGATTTATAATATAAAATAAGTAAAAATATATATTTTTATAATGATGTTAAACACACAGCAATTAACTTAAGTACATAAAAACCATCCAAGAAGGATTATTCATCACGTCAAAAAATAATATTATTTTATCTGTTACATTACTATCATGTGTACATTCGTGCTTAGAAACCATCATTTTATTAAAAAAGATGATATATCGATATTTTAATTCGCAAACAAGCTGACCCCATGTGCGTTAACTTTCCAAGTGAGGCCGAGAGGTATGTGTTATTTTTTGCAGACCACTTATTAAAAAAATATGATGGTATTAAATATACAGTAATTTAAATGGTTTATTAACGCTATATTTTGTAATAAGTGGTCATAGAAAAAAAACAACTTTTCCGGCGTCTCTTATAGAGTTCACACAGATGAATGTAGTTGGTTTGCCATTTTAGGTATCGATATCTCTCTCTAATACGTGAGACTTTCCCTCTCCTTCACACTACATAAGCTAACATCAGCGCCATCTAAGAAATCTTTTACAAAGACAACAGCACTAACTAAATAAATTATACTATTTACCCTAACTTCAATAATAACGGGTACCAAACAGTTTTTCGTTGCATTGACTATTACCTTACGAAACATGAACAAATATTTTTTTTAATCTATATATTATAATGACAGTTTAATGTTACGTTGCGTAACTAATGCCCGACGGATTTTATTTCAAAAAATACTGGCCCGCATACTGGAATAACGACTTATGTCACAATACATACACATACTCTTAATTATAATAATATAATTGACGACAGTTTACGGTCACACGTGACACTTAAATAAAAACGTTAAAAATTAATTTTCAATATACATAATTATATATGTAAATACAATGGTCTACGCTGTATTTTAAATAAAATTAAATATATTTATTTATTATTACTTAGATTAAATAAATTTATGTATTATATAATTATAACTTACATAACATAGTATATAACATAATCTGTGAATTTAAATATGATAAAAAAATAAATACTATTAGAAATTATTGATTACTAAATTCGAAGAATGTGATTGAAAACTGTAAAAAATTCTTGATTTTTATTTAGTTTGGAAAACATGGTATCTTATTTTATTTTAACGATGTATGGTTGGAATCTTAGCACTGGATAAAAGTAAACGCCAAAATGAAATGTAAACATAAACAAACAATTGGGACTGAGACATCTAGGAAATATCAGATGCTATAAAACAAGTGCCTAAGAACTTCTAGTCAATTCTAATTGTGCAGTTTATATCTATAAAGAAATATCACAATATCGGCAGTTTGTTTAGTCTTAGACGAAATTAGCATACTATTGGTGGAACCTTCCAGAACAGCGGGAAAAAAACGCGGGCAAGTATTTTTTCATACTAATTGATCATAAATAGAACTCATATCTGTATATATCAGCGTGAACCTGCATCATAAAGAAATGTGTATATTTTGACAATTACTTTAACTACTTCAAGGTTTACTTTTATGAGGTACATATTTTGGCACAGAGAGACTTCTTACATCTATTATGAATTTATAAACTAGACATTTAAAATTACTTTAAATTACATAAAACATTTCGATGTTTTAAAACTTGTTGACTGGTCTTAATCATATTAATCACAGCTTTTTGCATTCTCTTACCTACCTACCGTCAACACTACAGTTTTCTAATTTCCCACCAATGGAATGAATTCTCAATCTTATTTTGCTCATTAATTTAAAGGCAACAAAATTCAGCTAAATTAAATTAAATACTTTTAAATTTCAACCTAAAAGCAACTTTTCCTTCGACTACTAAATATCCATACAAAAATCAAGACTCAATTAACCAAATAGTATCCTACTCAGACTCTTTTTCAGTTCAAATAATAGTTAAAATAATTTAACAAAAATTTAAATAAACTATAAATTATTTAGCCGTATCCATAAAGCCGAATGTAGTGTGACGTGCGATAAAGTTATCCTTTTATTTCTTAGCAGCAATCATTATTTCTTTCCATTTATATGTAATAGAATAAATATAGAAAATCATTTATTAAACTATAGATACCACTCCGAAAAAACTAATATGGTAAAATTCTATAGACCTGCTTAAATATATTCCACAATAAAGTTGTAAAGATTCAAAACATTTTAAAAAATATTCCGATTTGCTGTTATAAAATGACTCGGTCATTAACTATAGAGGTATGCGAAGATTGAAAACAGGACGGCGCAGTCGATCAGCGTGCGTTGTGTACGTGAGTCGTGAGGTGTTTGGACAGGTAGTCGGCGCGCGCGAAGCACTTGCCGCACGCCTCGCAGTGGTACGGCCGCTCCCCAGTGTGGATGCGCAGGTGGCGGGTCAGGTCGCTCTTGCCGCCGAACGCCCGACCGCAGAACAGGCACACGAACGGACGCTCCCCAGTGTGCTTCCTGACGTGCAACTTCAAATTCTCCTTGGACCTGACGCATTTACCGCAGAACGGACAGGCGAATCGCCTCTCCCGGTCGCGCTGGCGGTCGTCGTTTTGTAAAAATCCCAAAATGCCGGAATGTGAGCTGGAGCTTTCCAGTTTGTTGTTGTCACCACGGGATTCACTCTCAGAACTGTCGGCCATAGAACTGATACTGGCGAAAGATACAGGAACACGTCTCCTCTCAGTGGTGACGGAATCTTCCTTTTTATTTTCACTTTCAGCACTAGAATTTTTGCAATCATTAGAGTCATCGACGGTAACTATAGAATCTGTGGCTCCATTAGAATCTACGGTACTGTCTTGCTCCCCGTCTATTACTTCAATAGGCGGTGTTCTCGCCACATCGGTCTTATTCTTTTTCTTCATGGATAAGTCCATTTCTCCACACTGGCCTATTAAGACTTCGTTAGTGCTAGACACTTGGTCTATGCCTTCTGGTGGATCAGTATTCTTAGTATGCAGTCTCTCGAGGGTGTGATTAAGACGATGTTTTTTAAACGATTTGAGGTATCGAAACTGCATGCCGCAAACGTCACAAGTGAACAGTTTATCAGCCGGAAGCCTTGCCCTGTGATTTTGCTCTCTATGTTTTACGTAGGCGGACCTGTATCTGTAACTTTGCCCGCATTGTTCACATACAAATGGCTTGTCATCGGAAGAGGTTTGCGATGCATGTTGCAAAGCGGCATGACGCTCTAGAAGCCAAGTAGTGGGGAAGGAAGCGAGACAGACACCGCAACGTCGTCTTTCCGTATGGAGCAAGTGTCGGCTTTGGTATGCCATGCAATCATCACTGAGATATCTGCGAAGACGACATGCTTGCAACGCTAGCAGAGGCGACCACAGTGGCAACGCAGTGGGGCTGCTGGGAGCTATCGGGCTGGAGAGGCTTGGAGATCCACATGTCATATCCAAACACATCTGGAAGTAAATAATGTTAATTAACAATTATTCACTCAAAGTTTTGATTAGTTAATAGTCTTACGTACCTTTTCATCTGGTAAAGTAATGGATAAGAAATAAAAGATTACTTCTGTAATGATTGTAGAGCTTTTATTTGTCAAAATTGTATTTTTACAGCTATGATATGCTTATATTTGTTTCAAAAGTTACAATGATCAACAGCGATGGTTTTGTTTACTGTTGCATTTTCAATTGACGAAACACCGATTCGATCCTCGACCGTTCTGATATACTGTAACTATATTTTAACAAAACCGTACTGCTCTCTGTTACAACATTATGACCTATTATTAATGTTAAGGCAAAACAGATTTCACTAATCTAAAATGTCAACAATGAAAGTTAAATAAAACAGCTTAAGGGAAAAAATAACCATTGATGCCTCTATGAAGCAACAACGATTTAAGCTATATAATAATATAAATAAAGTGGACCTACGTATTTGAACTTGTGCTGATTACAATTAATTTACAGCATAATATACAGAAGCGCCACGCGGGTCCGCCGCGCGTCGCACACGACAGGCGACGCGTACAGACGTGACGTTACAATTTGTATGTGTATATCATGCTTCTAATCACGAAACTTAGTCTAAATAAATTATATTAAAAAAAATCATAATCATTAAAACAAATTGTACCAATATATAATAATCAATATACCTACAGGAACTTAGAAAAATTGCAATATAAGTTATATATTTATGTATGCCACTTAAAATAGTAACATAATCACAAACTAACCGTTGATTGCTTGCCGCGGCCCAAGCTGGTCGATGAAACTTAACAGTATTATCTAAGACTATACAAATAAACTATTGTCCTAGTATTGGTCATTAACATAATTTTGCACTGGTTTAACTTTAACTGTATAAACATCACAAGATTGGAATGCGCTAACTACGGAGGTGTTCTCTTGTCGTGACCGACACACGGTTGCACGGGCATGCATCGAACTGCGATTTAGTTAAAAACACACAATAAACATGGATTCATAATGTTAGAAATATGAGTAATAAACATAACAACGTACGAGAAACAAAAATATGGTAATTTTTAAAACACGTCTATCATAAATAGTTTTAACCAATGAAAAATAATAACAAGTATTGTTCTAACTTTAAATCAACATTATGTACCTGGCAACATTATAATTGACATTGACATATAACGAAATGTCAACGTCAAAATAAGATTAAATTGATGACAGTTCGATTGAATGATCGTTCTGAACCGCGACCGAGCTTACATTCTGGCTCATATCGTAGCAATTGTTGAACTGAACCACCTGTCGTTGCAAGTCACATATCATAACGCAACTTACAATTTTCACCATAAAATACACATATTTGTCTATAATTCATTCCCTACATAAACTATGTATATTTCGTGATTTGCAGCCTTTATATAAGTCTTATATAGGCAAGAGGCACTCTAAATATAAAACTGTGGTCACAATTTATAAAAATGAATCTAAGTTGTATCTATTCAAACGTTTTAAATAACTCGTGCTAATCTCGACTTACATATATGCTCGATAGGTACTCAGAGAAAATATATCTACATAAATTTTACATAAATATCATATAATATATAACTATTTTATTTTATTTGTGCTAACGGCGTGTGCATTTCGCAGGGACGTGGCAACAACTGGCGAATGTTAAAATTTGAATAACTGCACTTAGGGGCCATATAATAAATACTATTGTACGTAACAACAACCACGCCTATATACATGTCAATAGATAGAAATATGTATAATAATAATAATATTATTTCGTTAATAAATAGTACCTCTGAAAGTTAGGAAACAAAAATAGCGTTTAAACAGCATTCAGCTCTATTATAAAAACTATTTCGATAAAAAATCTTACTTTGTTCACTCACATCTTTACTAACCATTTAATTATTGCTATTAATTTATAATGTAAATTGTAAATATTCAATCTTTCTTAAAACAAGAAGAGGAACATTAATCAAAGTTACAATATTGCTATGTTTGGTAACGTTCGACTCCGAAAAATAAGATGAGTGCAGCTTTTCAAATAGCAACATTAGTGTTTCTAATATTTTTTTTTATCATTTTACTTCTTTTCAACCGTTCTAACTCCGGGAAGTAGCGCATCTACCAATCTATATCCTAATTATGCATTTACCTTTATGTGCCATTGTCAGCAAATCAAAGAAAAAGTTCACAGCGATAAAATCCATGTTACAATCTATAGAAATGTACGATTAATAAATCACGTCTACACAAACAATATTATACCAAACAGAATATAAACATTTTTGTTTATCTGTGAAATTATTGAGAATGAAAACCTTTTTTTGGAAACATAAACATATATAATCTGTTGTCTTGTCAAATGTAAACTAGAACATCCACACGAATGGAATGTTTATTTTTGTTAGTATTATAAATGACCATTAAAAACACGATTCATGATATTAATTTCACAAATACTGCACAGTTCATGCTTATTATATATATTTCCACGGCTCCGATAAAGCCTATCTACAACACTATAATGACATTTTTTTCAGTACGCCACAATACATAGAAAGTAAGATTTAGATTTATCTTGGAATGCTACGGTACCCGAAGTTTGAAGTTTATACTTTAATTTATTCTACATTAATTAATTTCCCAAAAAAGTTAAAATATACTATTAGAGTTAACTACATAATTAAAAGCGTTTCCTAAATGTTAATAAAAAACATACGAACTACTATCTTTAGAAATTGGTTAAAAATTTTACTATTTTCATTGTAAAAATAAAAAACAAGGTCTGATTCAAAAATGTCTGATCTAGCCAAATTACTATGGATCAGGGTCATAATATTATAGCTATCAAAAATAAAAAAGTAAGCCTTAACGTCTATGGTATAGAAACACTAAATCTAAAAGCAATGAGATCTACAAAGAACCATTTTTGACAAAATTATATTTCTCACAATTCCGATATGATCAATTTTACAAACCTTACTCCAGGTACAGATAATGAAAGTGACAATATACGTATAAATAAACTTGACTTATAATATCCGTTTAATAGTCTTCAATTATAGTCATTATATAAATATTATATATTTATTTAAAATTAAATATTTAAATGCAATAAATATTTTTTTGACTTTTATGACATATCAGTGTTGGAAATGTCAACTTTCGCTTTTTTCAATATATTCTGAGATCGAATTTTAACTCCCAGATGTAATACCTTACTTGTATATCACAGACCTTTTCCTTAAATACCATAATACTTTTGAATGATTAATCGAATATTAATAAAGAAATAATATTTCTCTATCTCATTTTAAAATGCCTTATAATTGAAATCAGTATATTTTAATCTAGTACATATATTTTTTAAACAATTGTCATAATTTAGTCCCGATTCGTAAAAATGATATGCACGATCCTCTATTTACGAAACGAATGTTTGCCTAAAAACTATGCTATAGTTAAAATTTTACCCTTAAACCCGAGTACCGTTAGCATAAAAAGATGAAACTTAATATAAATAAGAAAATTAATCAGTCGTCCAAAAGTATTCTATGCTTAGCGCGGCAAAACGTAAGTGATAGAGATAGTTTGTTAGGCAAAAATAAACTCTATATGTTTTACTATAAAGCACTTTACAGATATTACGATCTGCCGCGCCCAAGACACCATTGAATCAAGAACAAATCAAAGCTTTAGTTAATTTTTGGGTGTGACGTCATGACAGTTCGTGAACATACATAGTTGCGACAAAAACATTCATTTATAATGAACATTGTCGTCCCAAATATGTATAGAGATCAAATTAAAACATCTATCTGTGTAATGAACGTTTATAATTCATAAAATATCCCTGTATTTGACTCTGTTTAATTTCTTGAACACAGCAATTGTGAGATGAGTTTCAAATGCTTTTATTCTTTTTTTTATTTTAATGTATAAAACGTGGAATATGTATATTTTAAGATCACTAGCATTTGAAACTTTGTACAAAAATAATAATGAGACACAGTTATTCTGTATGAAAATAGATAAAAAATTTACTACGTGCGGTCGCTATGCCTCTTATGCCTATAAATTTTCAGTGAAATAAGAAAACTTAAAAAAAGGAAAAAGAAAACTATGTTGCTATATAATAGATGATCTGATATCTAGATATAATAAATGTAATATATAGATTTTTAGTCTGTCTGTACATTTCAGTGTTATATGACGTTAAACGGTTTATGTATGTATGTATGTATGTATATAGGTCGTAGGACAAAGAGGCATAACATTCTGGTCGAACTGAAACTGATCTTAAAGCTTTGATTCCCATGATCACAAATCCCCATTATAATCAGCTACTGAAGCATTACTCTAATAAATTTCCTAAAAATCCGATATTAGGTATCAAACTATATGTATTTACATTTTATATGTCGTAATATTGCTTTTGAATTACCTCGGGGAGCGTGCGTCGTTTACTTCGAATGTTAAGTCACTAGAAACTTCTAATTTTTACATACAAATTATGAGTGCATCAGTAAAACTCAAAGAGTACTCAAGCACTCATTACAAATTTATTATTATTTTGTTTAATAACTCATAGCTGACATAAATCGCTATGTATAAGAAAATCTCGAAACGTCAGATCCAACTTAATGTAGAACTTAGCATTCTTTAAAATTAAATTATTACAGCCCTAAATGAAAAGCAAAGCAAACGAGATCTATATCTTAATTTTAATTTTGAAAAAGTTTTACTTCCTATTATCTTTGGCTATGCCAATTAAGGGTTGCTAATAAAATTAATAATTAGTTTATTATAAAGCACCTAAGTATGAAAGAAGAAAGCAAAATAAATGTTGAACGCGTACGGAAAATGAAAATTTGTGAATCAATTATCTAAGTGAAATATCAAATATTTATATCATTCAGATCACAGTTGCGGCGTTTAAATCACATTCTTAACTAATAACATATTGTCCCATTTGTTCATTCAATTCGCACCATTGACTACCTCCAATAAAAACAATTGAATTTACATTACGAAACATATTATAAATAACAAAAAACCTAACATAAACACAACACATACTAAGTAAGTAAGCAAGTTTAAAATAAATTTGACTCGTACAAGGGGCAGATAAAACCAACACTTACAACTCAACTGTCAAAAGAGACACCTGTCAAAGTCATTTTAACATAACGAAAACCGAAACGACAAATTTTCACAATGTAAATCCAATCAAGTAATGGCTATTTAATATTTCCACTGTAACCAATCCATTCATTGATGTGGACTCTCCTCCTCAGTGTCAACAGGACTCGGTGAAAGAAACTTCCTCGCGTACTTCGGATAGTGCGTTTTCTCGTGGGCCTTCAATATTGTGGAACGTGAAAACGTCTTTCCGCACAAAACACAACGAAACGGTCTTTCACCTATAAATAAAATTGATACAATAATTTAATATTATTGAAAATAAAAAAATATATATATATTTTTTTAAATAAACTATTTGAGGATAATTTTCTTCCTCCATTCATAGTTGAATCTTCAAAATTGATGTTATTTAATTGAATTTGACATACAACTGAAGTTTTTACTTAGTTGTATTTCTAACAAGCAATAAAGTATTGTAATGTTCTTAGATGTCTTACCTGTATGAACTCTACAATGGTCCTTCATATGATGTCTTAACTTAAACGCCTTCCCGCAGAACTCACACTTAAATGGTCGATCCCCTGTATGAACCGGCAAGTGTGCTATCAACGACGACACATCAGGGAAGCTTTTCCCACAAAATTTGCACAAAACGACATTTCCGGGCTCCACGGGGCCAATGTCTAAGTCCAAGGGGGTTTCTTCAGTTGGCATCATGTACGTCGGCTCGTTGAACTGACCAATCATCGGCAACCCCATAGGCCTCGCCATTAGTGCATCACGATACTTTAACGTATCTAGCGTGTGTGTCGTCAGTATATGCCTTGTCAATTTACTCTGGTGTGGGAACGTCGCTCCGCAATGTATACAAGGATACACCCCCTCCTCAATTCGCCCCCTACCGGCCCCTTCGTACTCCTGCAACCACAAAAAGACCATCAACTTCTTTTTTCTCTTCTTTTCTAGCAAAGACCAAAATGTGTGCAGAATGTCTAATACTACTTTCTAAATTGGAATGCATTTTCTTTATCTATCTAAATAAGAAGTTGACGCTCATTTTTGCCCAAAAAATGTGCAGGAGTGAAACCCGGGAGCCGACGCGTAATGCCTTGTTGTATAGCAACGCGCGCGCGCACTGAGTCGTAAATATATCGTATGCAAGAATATGGCCAAAAATTTAAATAAAAAAACTGCCCATAAATATACGAAACAAAATGAATGTATGTAAATAAAATGATGGCCAACAAAATGAAGGTCAACTTCTTGACAGCAAGGCATAGAACTCGACGGTAAAGTAGCGCAGCGTAATAAGCATGCAATTTAATATAAATCAACTTCCACACCAAGAAAAAACTTAAATATAATATATAGCTGGGTTCTTATGATTCACACCTGAAGGTTCTTTCATTCATAAATCACTTGAAGTCAATGCGGCATAAAGTGAAAAATAATAGAAGTGTAATAAAAATATGAAAAAGCATTTCATACCACAATACTGTGCAGAATATATAAATCAATCAAAGCTAAGTGGTTCTATGTGAAGCCATAATTCCTAGAAATTTATTACAAATGTTAGTTTTACTTGACAACTTGTACTTTCAATGTATTTTTTTGTCTTCAAATTCATTTGTAAAAGCAAAAGTTTTGATTGAAAGATTATATTTATATTAATATCATAATTCTTTTATTTAAAATTATTTATATTTATTAAATTTCAGTATACGCAAAGTAAAATATTCCATATTATTTATTTTAAACTATTACTTCTCCTTCGTTACATTATAAAATTTTACCAACAAATGTATCCACTTTGCCATTTTGATAAAATAAAATTAGCAATGAACATGCAGGTTTTGTAAAAAAAAAACAACATGCATATGATAAAATTTACCTACAAATTTTAAAATATTGACAATATTTATTGGGCAAAAATAAAGCAAAATGAAATTTTTCACAAAACAAAAGTGAAAAATTCCTTTCACACTTCTTATATTGAATTTATATAAGGTATTTCTCTGTTCAAATTTTAGATATTATCTGTAGCCAATAAAAAGCGAAATATATGTAGTGAATTTAAAATAAAAAAGTCAAAAATCTACCACAACCATAGAAATATTTGAAAAATAACCAAAATATAAATACCGATTCATGTTGCAGTCGATATTCTGATGAAGATTCTCCACTTTTGTCATCGTTTCTGTCCCAGTCTGCTTCTTTTTTTAGTGACTGAAAATGTTTAAATAAACATGTGAGGAACCAAAACAATAATTATTTGTTTTAGCTAGCTTTATGCGTATTAAGGACTCTGTTCCCCCACATACCACAGTATATTTGTATAAGAAATTGTGTGTTCTGGTAACTATCAAGTTTACAGTAAATTATTAAATGCTGTGTGCCACTGCATTAGTAAAAGAGTATGAGAAACAAGAGTAAAATTATGTTTTTAGCTTCACTTTTTTTTTTGCATACATCAAGGCAAGAACTCAGTATTAAGACACACCAATCTACCTTTTCAACCCAAATTAAATAATTGAGAATTGTATGGTGAAACTCATGAACTTAAAATGTATTGCAAATATTAAAATAAAAATATCTACTACTACTAAAATGTATTAGTCTTAAAATTAGATTGAGAAATAAATAAATATGTATTTATGTGTCATATTTATAAACAAAACCATATGTTATAAGGATCTAAAAACTTATTTGCCATAGTTAAATAATAACATTTTATATGCAATATATATTGTAGAAAACTTACCTGTAGATTTTTATGAAAAAAATAACTAAGGTAATGAAAAAATTATGATAGAATATGCACATAGCTGTGCACTACAAAGTTTTTGTGTCTGTTTGTCTATTAGTAAATTACTCATACATTTCTGGTAGGATTAAAATGAATCTTTTATAGCTATTAGGCCTTTGAGAGTGGGGGGGATAATTTTCAGTCTATATTTCAATGGCAATTATTGGTAAATGGAAGTTGTATGGAAGTGATCATGTAGTACATGTAATCAAAGTTGTACATTATTTTTTTAAACTTTATATCCCACACATAGCAGGGCAGTCAGGAGGAATGTGGGAACCTAATGCTGTACATTATGTTGTTATATATTACAATATAATAATAGTGTTATTATCAATTAAGTTATAATATGAATGCCTAAATTTATTTCATGATATACTTATTGCAATATACCATTTTTAAAACCATTATATACCATTTTTTAATTTTTTTACAAATATGCTTACCAAGGGTACTTGCTGAACAGGAGGCAGCCCTGAAGGTCCGGCAATAGGTTCATTTCTTGGACTCGATAGGGAGAGGGGATGAGGCAATCCGGGATGAGAAAGTGTATTTAAAACACTCAGCCTTTGTTCAACGGGAGAGTACCTTGGTCCCAGTCCATGGCTGTTTATAGTCATGTTTATACCTGTAATATATATGTAAATAATTAAAAAAATGCATAATAAGCAACATTGTAAGTTCTGATATATAAAAATACATACATGAGTATTAACCGAGGTTTGAATTCGTATACATAAATGAATAACGTATCTATCAATGTCATTGTGTAGTGACGCGCTTTAAAATTATCATAAAAGTATATTTTTTCAATTGCGAACATCATTTATAAATGCAATTATTATAAAGTCAAAATCATGAATTTTGCGTTGACAGAAACACAAGTAAAAGTAAACAACCTTCTTTGACAATGACTTTTGACACATGATATTGATAACATAGATAAAACTAAAGTGTCGAAATGATATAAATTAAGAACTGAACTGAACTAAAACAAAACCCTTCAGTCTAAAAATTGATTTTTTAAACGTATATTTATTTGCTTGTACCTTTTTCTATGCTTTTATGCCCCTTGAATCTAAAAAAATGTACTTTTAAAATCATGTTGAAAATAATATTTAAAAAAATATTTTATATAAAATAGTGTTGTATCACTTTTACTTATAATGAAAATAATGTTAGAATATGTTTTCCTGTTTTAATGAAAATTAGTAGGAAATAAGTACTGTTGTGTTTGGTAACATCAAGAATTACTTATATTATACATATTTTAACTGGGAACTTTCATCTATTTTATTAATATACATAAAGTAGACTGTATACACACCCATGTTGTCGTTTGCACCATTTGATCTAATAGATACTGAATCATCTTCGGGAGATGAGGGTCGTATAGGTTCGTCAGGTGGTTCATCTTTAGGTATAGGTGGATGCGTTAACGTCGGTGTTTCAATTGACGTTTCGGGCCTAAACCGTCGGACAGATAGTAAAGGAGATATTCTTGGAGGTGACGCTTCTGGTACCTCTCTTGGATCTCGATTGTCACGTAGATCCCTGGAATCTCTTATTTCCCGTAGATCACGAGGTTCTCTACTATCTTTTATGTCACGTAATTCTCTATGGTCTCTGGAGTCTCGGTGGTCACGTAGGTCGCGGGCATCTCTATCCCGCACTATGTCCCGATCTCTTTCTCTATCACGTTCCCTATCTCTTTCTCTATGTTCCCGCACATCTCTTGTATCACGGGATTCTCTATGGCTTTCTCTCATATCTTTACATTCCCTGTCACGAAGTTCACGGCTGTCTTTTACGTCTCTGCGTTCTTCTTTGTCGCGACCTTCCCGCTCGTCTAGCCTTTCATGTGAATCATTTGATTCCCCGATATCTTGTTGCTGGCACTCCTCCATCGGTTCTGGGACGTTTCGGGTGTCGATGCCGGCTGCACTAAGCGTAGTCATTTCCGCTAATCCTTTAACCTTAAAAAAATATAATATAAATTTTTCATCAGTTTAATGATATCTACCTACGTACCTACTACATTCTTATAACAATTTTTTTGTATCGCTTTCTATTAACTTTACAACTTTATTACTTTTGCATCACAAATAAAATATAATACTTAAACAGAAAATACTTTATGTATGAAGAAAGAAAGAAGAAATCATTACATTATACAAAATAACACTAATTATAGAATCATAACAATATAATATTAATTATATAAAGAAATTAATAAAAATATAACATCTTTCACCTGAAGGCTCTCAGCCGTTTTAAGTAGAGCGGGCAGTTGGCAGTACTGGACGTTCACTTCGCCCTTGTACATGAAGTCGACGAGGGTCCGGAGCTCCTCTAAGCCCACGTCCTTTAAAATTACGATTGGATGACGCGAAGGGTGATCCACAAAAAGCGAGCGGAAGTAGGATGAGCACGCAGATAGTACTACCTGTAATTGAAGGAATAATTTATTGGTAAGGAGGTTGTCGTGGTGCAGCGGGGCAGCGCGCTAAATGCTGCGTCTGATTGTAAATGTGACGGTTGTTAGTTCGATTTCCACTTGGATTAATTAATTACTTTTATTTCTCGTTCTGGTAACGAACCAAAGCGCAGCATTAAGTTCTACCACTCAACACGCAATTTCTTAGACGGAAAGTGTGGAACGGTTTCTCTGCCTAACCTGCTTTATTTTAGATACAGCGTGAAGCTAAGAAAATAATTAGTTATTTTAGTTAGTTAATTAGAAAGAAAAATATTATTAGAAATTAAAAATAAATATCGAGTAAGGTATCTGTTATCGCCAAATCTGACTGCAGCGTAATTTCCTCAATACAATATTTTTCTATATTATAAACGTTTTGAAATATAATTAGAAAAAAATATATTTATGTGGAAAGTCTGTATATCAGTGGGGTGACTAGCTATAACGATTACCGACTAAGACAAAAAAGGATACATTAGTAAAAAAAAACAAATTCATATGCTTCTTACAGACGAGTACAAATCGATATGATTTTAAATATAAAGCAAAACAACCTGCCTAATAGGATATTGGTTTTTCCACGATGTACGGTACTAATGACTCACATCACTAGCAAAAAGGCATATTTTTTAACTAACTATATAATACTCTAAATTGAAGGAAGATTATAAAATAATAACTTGGCAGAGTGGTGTAGATATGAATATATATTCAGTGGATATATGAATATATATCCAGTTCATCATTTTCATGGAAAATATATTATGATGCATGGAAATATTTAAATCTATTTTGGAAACTGTATGCCAAAATAGTTTTTATTACTTTGAGTTATGATAAATGATGACTTAAGTCATCTATAAATAACGAAGTAAAACAATGTAAACTCAAAATATCCACGTATTTCGGGAAACATCTACGTTTTTCACATATAAAATCTACGAATAGCATCTTTTCTCATGTTTTCTCTATCCGTAAAGGTATTCGTGATGCATTTCTGACGTAAGTAGTGATTTTACGTTCAAAATAATATATTTATTATTTAAATATGTGGCGAAATTCGACGCCGAGCTATATTTCGATACCAGAGCGAAGAAATGAAAACACTTTTTACCACTGCGCCACGACTGGCCTTTTGAAGTAAATAGATTAAATAATAAAATATAATAGTAATTTAATACCTTATGAGCCCGGATGGAGGCACCTTCGGAACAGGCGAGCGTGACGTCCACCAAGCTCTCGTCGTGTAGCAGTTGGCTGAAAACGCCGAGCAAGTTGCTCTGATGATTGTTCCACCTCAGGCAATAGTGCTCACTTCCCATGTCTGAGCTAGCTCCCGCCGCTGTGAGATACAAAAATAAAATTAGCTCCACAGAGTAGGCAGAGGGAACCTAGTATTAAGATACTCCGTTCCCAACTTCCCGCAAAATCTATTTTAGTTTTACATTTAAAATAACAAAAATATTAGAAAACATTAAACAACTGCATTTAAAGTACGTGAAATATCCGCACGCATGACATTTTACAAGCGGAAAGAACGTAACGTAACAAATTCGAGCCTCGCACTCCATTACCTTGGCACTGGAACGTTTTATTGAAAGTAATAAGATCTCTGTAAATATGAACTCTGCATATTATAGTTATTTTTTTAGCTTCACGCTGTATCACGTACATAGCAGGGTAGGCAGAGGGAACCTGTTAAGACACTCCATTCCCATTAAGACACTTCCGTTCTAAACTTTCTACCAAATTCGAAAATTCTACAAGCATTGCGTGTTGACATGAAAATATTGATTGTCATTTCTCCGAATGGAAATCGAACCTACAACCTGTCCTGCTCGACGGCTGGTCTCAACTACAATAGTTAATATCAATGACATAATGAATTTCAAAGCTATCTAATAACATCAAAGTCGAATCACAGGAAACGGTTTGATAAAGACATCACAATCGCACAGAGGCAACGTTTGCATTTTTAACATTTAGATCAAAGTCGGTAAATCTATATGCAGGCCGAGATGTTCGTGTGATGTAATATAACAATATAGGCATTGCCTATTTGAATACCTAGTATTATTTCGTTTTAATTTGAATATCTATTATTATTTTATAATCTTGATGCCTTAAATAGTATTGTATTTCTAGCTAACGTTGTAGACTTTTTTTAGCGTTTCTGTATCCCGGACACAGCAAGATAGTCAGAGGGAATCGTGGGAGACAGAGGGAAGGAGAGGGAGGGAGACAGAGGGAAGGGGATCGTGGAATAACCAATATCCTATTAGGCACGTTAAGACACTCCGTTCCCTCTTTTTCGCGGGATTCCAGAGGAATTGTGTGTTAAGTAACGGAAGTCAGAGTGAAAAAAATGGAAATATAAAATGTCTCATTTCTTCCAACGTAGATTGAACCCACAACCAAAAAGTTTACAGTTACACCCTTATGTCTCTGCGCAACGACGGCTTCACATTATAGATAGATAGTAATCTATAATAGTCATAATTATATTTTTTTTATCATTTAATGTATATTTTTTATTACGGTTAGGTAAAAAAGAGATAATTTACTATTTCCGATAAGGACTGCAATGTCTAATGTTTTTTCTTGCAAAGGTTTTTTTTAAAAATATTAACTATTTTTCAGTAAATAGTCGATTTTATAATATTAGTAAAAGATCTTCAACAATTTTATTCAGCTTCATCTGTATTCTGTTATTTATTTATTTATCTGTATTAAGACATTCTGTTCCCCATTTTTCACCAAATATTTGAGGCAATGTGTGTTGAGTGGCGGAAATCAATGTCGCGTTTTTGCCTTGGTACGAGAGCGAAGAAATGAAAATGTTAATCTATATATATAAAAGGACTTGTCCTCACTGACTGAGGTAAGACGCACGCACTTTAGACAGATGTTTACTTTCGTAATCTGGACATCCACTAAGAAGGGATTTTGAAAAATTTTAAGTCTAAAGGGGTGAAATAGGGGTTGAAAGTTTGTATGGAAAAAAAATTAAATCGACACCGATTCTTATAAAATTTGAAATTTAGATTTTTAAAAGTATTTAATTGAATACGTGTTTCATAGTTTTTCAGGATTCTCCCCCTAAGGGTTCAAATAAGGGGTTGAAAGTTTGTATAGATTTTTTTTTAAATCGGCACCAAATTTTTATAAAATTGGAAATTCAGACTCTTAAAAATATTTAATTGAACACATATTTCATGGTTTTCTAGAATTCTTCACCTAAGGGTGCAAATAAGGGGTTGAAAGTTTGTATGGACAAATTCTTAAATCGCCACCGATTTTTATGAAATTAGAAACTTAGACTCTTAAAAATATTTAATTGAGCATGTGTTTCATGGTTTTCTAGAATTCACCCCCTAAGAGTGCAAGTAAGGGGTTGAAAGTTTGTATGGAAAAATCTTTAAATCGCCACCGATTTTTATAAAATTAGAAAGTTATATTCTTAAAAGTATTTAATAGAACACATGTTTCATGGTATATTAGAATTCACCCCTAAGTAAGTAAACGAAGCTGCGCGCGTCCGCTAGTAAATAATAATTTATTCCTCTAGAGTGATTTAATCTAATATTTTAAGATAAAACCACTATTCAGTGTATATAAATGTATTTTTGTTTCATATTTTGAAAGTAAAATCTAGAGCGTATAATTAATTCATATTGTATTGCCATCGAATAATGAAATAGGCTTGGTTAAGTTAGCATTCAGTTAAGTTTAGGCATAAAAGGTTATTAGTTTCCCATACAACAATTTGGTATTTAATAAACTTTCCAGATACCTGTTAGATACCTTTACACATCATTGTCCTTTAAAAAAAAATTAGGTGTTTTGATCACGAACAAATCAACAAATTTATATATTTTTTTAATACGAATACTTTTACTATGATTATCTGTCTTCTTAATAAAAATAAAAATTTATATTTTTTCAATAGGTCTTTATATTTATTAAGACATTCAGATATAGCGTGACATCTATGCATAAATTAATAATACAATTATTATTGTTATTTAATTAAGGTTTGAAGTCGTTTTGATATCATGTTTATTATCATAAAATAAAAGAACAGCTATAGTAGAAAATATGTACGTATCCATATTTGTATTTGAGTTGACGAGGTTCCACCTATCAACACACATATAAAACTCAGTGACTTATCACTAGGATCTCTTTATTTTTTATCTTCACGCATATATCCTCCTCACGTACCCTGTGCATAGCAGTGTAGACACAGGGAGTCTGGGAGCATAATGCTACGTTACTCCGTTCCGTTACACAGAATTCTGGAGGAATTGTATACTGCGTGGTGGCACCAATGCCCCGCTTTTCTCGTTACAAGTGCGAGGAAATGAAAATGTTAAACGTTTTATTTCCTCAAATAGGAATCGAACCGACAACCTATCGCGTTTACAATCAGATGCTTGTGCTCCAGCGTCTCAACTGACTTCAACATGTACAGGTGCTCTACATGTGAAGACAAAAATAAATGTATTTACTTTAAGGCGGACTATATTTACTTTACTTTTAATATTATTTCTTCTACTTTTTACTTTTTTCCAACATTACAAAGTAGGAAAGGAATTTAACATTTACAAACTATGTTATTCACGTTGCTCACTAAAAGGGATTCGAACCCGAAACCATTTAATTTATAGCAATGCTCCACTAGGCCACAATAGCTTCACAACAAACA
>DWNA01000496.1:0-22730 GCA_018249835.1 Heliconius besckei | reverse complement strand
ATCTCAATTGAAGATATGCATCCCGCTTTGTTTTTTTTATTTTATAATTTAGCTATAATATAACGACAAATTAAAGTGTGTCGTATTGAATTAAATAAAAAAAATCAAATACCTATTATAAATATCCTCAACCCGTTGTTCCAATTTCTTAGCAATTCTAACATTACTGGGTGTTAAAGCGGCATCTCGGGCCGATGATAACAACTTATTGAGTGTTGGTCTTCTCGCTTCTAACTCGGAATGACTAAGCCTTTGCTCCCGGATTTGTTCGTCAAGACGTTCCCGGATTAGGGACGCTGGTTTCTGTTGGTTCCTGAGAAGAATAGAGGAAAAAATATTTATAAAATCTACTAGAGAAAATAATTTATCAAACATTTATCATTTTGATTTTATATTATATTTACATAAATCTCATTGTATGTAGAAAAAAAAGGAAAGAAGATCTTTAATATAAAATATTTCATATCCATGTCTTATGTTTTCTCATGATAACTGTGTCATATCAACATATTGAACTAACGTGTTGACATTTATTAAAACATAACTGCCAAAACAAAATTCTACATTACTTTATAAATTATACTAAAACTTACTTAAAACCGCTTTCAACAGCCGTCAGCCACTGCCCTTGTGTTTCGGCCGCATCTTGCAATCCCTGGCACTGCAGCAACGCGGCTTCTAATTCAGCACAACGGGATCCGACGGCCGAACTCAATTCATTGTAACGTTCGGAAAGTTCTAGAACCGGCACTTCGAGCTGTCTTATTTCCGAGGGTGTGAGGTTGCCTTCTAGAGATTTAACTAGTTGGTCACATGCCTGTGAAAAGTTAAAAAAAATGGTTTTAACGTCACGAAATGCATAGATAAATAACAAGTATACAATTGATTATATATTTTTTATTTATCAGTCCATTTCGGATTCTCTTAACTATTTAGTTGAATGAACAATTTTGGCCAAATTGGTATACAGAAACGCAATATTGCGTGGTATCTACAAAAACGCAGTTTATAAATAAAAAATATTAAGAGTAAAGTCTAAAAATATTTCATAGTTTTACAATGTATAAGAATTTAGAATTATTGAAAAAAAAAATGAAATATCTAGTCCAAGCAAATAATAAAAATATATAAGCACAAATAACTAAATATATATTCTTATCAACTTACATCTCTAGCATTATCAATGAGCCTTCCCTGAGCCAACACATCAGTATGGAGGGATTTAGCCCTGGCGAGTTGGGACTCTACTGCTCTGGGTTCGCCACCCACCGCTTCTGATATTACTGCCCGGACTTGAGGTTCAACCTGGAGGAAAGTGAAATTTATTGTTATGTGTATAAGATTTAATTTTATATATCAATATCAGCTTGTAAGATTCAATGTGAGGGAAAATTAGGTTTACTATTAGGTATATAAGATTATTTATTTCATTTCTTTTGTTTGTCCCTAATATATTACACATTCCTAGCGCAGATAACTTTAGAACAGTCTGCCACTCTTTTCTCCACACATTGTTTACTTACGGGAAGTCACAGTTTTGAGATCAACTCATTGAAAAAATAAAAAAAACAAATAAATAGTGTAAAATCACAACCAACACGTCTTTCACCACCATTTCTTCAATACAATAATAAGATTTAAAAAAATGAAAGAAACATACCGTTTGCATCCATCTCTGAGCTCTTTGCAACGCTTCCCTATATCTCGCAGACCCGTCATTAGCCGTTCTCAGTCTATCTAAGAGTCTCTGAGCTCTATTGGCTAAATCTGAATGCTTCCTTCTCGCTAAGGCTGCGTGCTCTCTAACTAGACTGTCCGCCGGTGGAACGATGTGAGACAGACGAGCTGGTAATGTTGTACGATAGTCGTTGAGGATTGATAGGAATTCCTGCAAAATACGGTAAAATTTAAGAAATTACTTTAATTTGTGTGTAAATGACAATTGTTTTTAAGTTGATATTTTATTTACATAACAAAATGAAAATAGGAATTACTATTTTTACTAAGACTTTTTAAATTATCATTATAAATAAAACGAAAAATTGTGACTAATGTCACGAAAGGTAAGCCTTTAGGTTCTTAAATTTAGTTTAAAAATATTATCAATGCTTAGTAAGCACCTTGCTCTCATCCACAAACTTCTGAGCGGCCATAGTAATAAATCTAAGATCAGCTTGATGAGCGATCACGTCGGATACGAACTCGCGTACATCGTCGCTTTGACCGCTTAAATGTTCCACTTTAGATAACGCCACTTCCTTGTCTTCTAGAGTGCGATATGCACTTTCCATCCAAGTGTTGAAAGTGTTCAATTCATTGCTAAAAAAGTGTAAAAAATGATTATTGATTTTTTTTTCGATTATTGAAATATTTCTTTGCTTTGCTGCATTTTGAAACCGTAACCATAAAGAACCTAGTAATAAAATGCTCTATTCTATATTTTCTTATCAATTTATAGTTTGATACATGTTGTATTCATTGTTGATTAAATATTTTTTTCACTTGAGGCATAAAGCAGGGCGGGCAATCATTTACAAATATTTAGAGGTAAACATTTTATAGGAACTAAAAATGGATCTAAAAAATATTTTTTTGTAAATAATATACTGATTACCTAAGTTTATTAAAAAAAAAGTAAATAATATACATACGTGAATTTGCCAAGTTCGTCTCTGGCTGCAACTAGACGCCTGAGCATCCTGTCGCATTTCTCCATACATTTGTCACAGCGTTGTTTTAATTGCCTTACTCCGCGTTCAAGAGCAGCGACCTCAAATAAAAGTATAATTAGATTACTAATGTAAATTTCTATTTGTAAGGTGATAATAAAATTTTAATATCCAGCAAAATATTAATAGGGTATTTTTTGAGTTACTTATTAAAAAAATATTGTATAATTTTTTTCTACTGCTTATATAGTTAATAAAAGAAACTCGCAACTATATTTAAATTTAACACATTTTGTGACATACCTCATGAGGTGCCAGTACATCACTGCCTGACACTAGGAGCTGCTTGGCTTGATCTGCGCAAGCTGATACTTGGCGTTGGTGACTTTCGAGATCATCCTTAATAAGCTAAAAAAGGAAAAAATAACACATATTTACACATGGCCATAATTGTATTAATACATAAATATATTCTCTAATTAGTATAATTATGTAGTTTAACAGCAATCAATAGTATTACGTACCTTAAGTATGTTAATCTGGTTACGCAGTTCATCCATGTCTTCTTTAACGGCTTCCTGATTGGCCAAACGTTCTTCTACAACCGCGATCCATTCCAATAACTTTGATAGGGTCTCATCGCAAAGCCTGTATTTCTCTTCTACTGCTTGCTAAACATCGAAAGTTCAAGGTAAGTCGCTTTGCCTCACAGTGGTGCCAAATTATTTACAATTTACAAGTCTGTTTTAGGCTTTAACGGTGCAATATCTAAATCTACACAATGATTTTTTCAAAACATCTATCTGGTGCTGTGACTTACTGTACATCGATACTAATTAATAACAACTAATGTAACTTTACAGTGCTCGTATTTTACAAATAGTGAGATATAACAAAAGCACCATAACACGCTCTTGAAAATAATTTTAAATATTTAAATTATATGATATTTTACACATCTAAAAACTACTTAGCTGTCTAGCCAAGTGGTTTGTAAAAACCTGAAAAACAAGCTTACACTACCGCTATGCATAGAAGCAAAGACAAAACCTGAAGTTTATAGACACGAAAGAGGCCAATTTACAAAGAGCGTGAAGATGACAACACAACCAGTCGAGATGTTGCGTAGAATACAATACAAGCTAGGTGCAGAAAAGCGTTACATGCAAGCAGTGAGACAATACAAACGTCAAAAATCAAATAAAGCTTTAAATTTTTGACATTTGCACGACATAAATCAGAGAATTTAAAAATGATATCGATATCTCCAACAGTTATTTTGTATAAGTTAATTTTTTTATTAAGTAAGTTGTTAAAATAAGTAATAAAAGACAAGAAGTACCTTTTGGGAAAAAATCTGAAATTCTAAAACAAACGGTTTTTGTAAACGAAATATAATACAAGAGTATAGAGTAAGAATGTACATGTAAGACGAATATAGTATAAATCTGTTTGAACGAATTTACATTAATTTAATTCGATGGTGAGATTTTACTTCATTTACATAAAAAAACGCTGTAGCTTTTAAACTTATCACGTTAAACTATAGATAATGAAATAAGCTCTCACTGAATCGAATTTGTATTAAGATCATAATTAATTATCAATACTACCTTTGGTGTGTTTGTTTGTCGAAAATGTATTACCATTTGATATTTGTGAATGTTTGCGTCGCGAGTACCGCCGTACAATCGATATGGTAATAGCTTACAATCAATCATGCATTCCGAAATTTTGTGAGCACATTTCCAAGGAATGAGTATATCGGAACACAAAACTTAAGGAAAATGCCAAGTGATTTTGGAATTGGAGTATTTAAATGAACCAGCAGTCATAATTAGCTGGTTTTCGAATGAGGAAGCGAACGTACGAAAGCGAGAGGTCGACGACACAGGTCAGGGCTTAGCGTCCCTTTCGACCTCTCTCATATAGAGTTCTTAGCACAATATGAATGGGGTTAGGTAATTGGCGATACGGTGATGGTTCTTAATATCGTCGTTAATATGATCCCTCAAAGGCAAGCATTCACGATTTAGCTCAAAATGGCTCTTTAGCATCGCAGGCAACGGCTGGAAATAAAAAACAACATACATCGAGCCTTATTACAAAGTCGGTAAGCACATAATCACTCGTTTCACTGAATTTGACAGTTTTCATTAGCACTTTGTAGTTATTTATTTTATTATTAAAAATATTTTTTTGAGTAGAGCATAAAAATGTAATTGAAATTCATACGAGGAAACTGTCAACTAGCGAAATGACCTAACTTAAGCATCTAGAAAAAACTCATCACAAAACACTTAAAAAAAATACAAATTGTCTACTTTAGTAAGAAACCGAAATAAAAGCTTATTTATCTAAATAATTATATTTTAAATGTCTGGTCGGAATCACGTGAATTTGAGTATCCTAAAAGATTATGACATTGAATGATGAAAATGTGATTTCGACCATCTAAGTAATCTATGTGCTGAACTACTTTTAAACGATGGCAAACTAAGCCGACTAAATGGATTGACTTAGTTATAGGTAATAATTAATTAACGTATAAATTTAAACTCAATCTCAAATTATGTTAAATTTTATCATATTGATAAAATTCTATACAATTTTGTTGAGCTAAGTTGCGCCTATAACCCAGTCATTGACTCGAGTCATGTGGGTGTCGTGCCATGCCAATGTTGTAAGCCAAACGCTTAGTTGTAATAGATTACCTACTAAGAGTGGAAATATAAGAAGTTCAAAGCAACACCTTTGCTTGTTTAAAGCATATATTGTAAGAAAAAATTGTAACTTACCCTCGTTTCTGCTGGCAGCAAGTATCCCTTTTTAAGAGCTTTGACTAAATCGAGACTAATTCCTTTCTTCGGGTCTATCACCAATCTGCCTTCGACAGGATTTACAAATTGTTGTTCTATAGCTTGTACCAATGGCCATATCTTTCCAGATTCTGGTTCTTTTACTACCGTACTTGAAGGGTCGACAATGCCTCGTTGAATGGCTTCGCCCAATGTTAATCTCTTTCTATCTATCACACTAGTGGTAATGAAGGGATCATTTAACGCCCCCGTGGTAGGGTTATAAATTCCGAAATTCAGCGTCTCTATAAGTGTAAAGCTTTTCTTGGGCGTCATAAGAAGGCCATTTTCAATTGCAGCACTTAAAGTGTTGAGTTTAGAAGTCTCAGTATCTAAAATGTTACCCTTTTCCGCATCCATTAAACCTTTGCGGAAAGCTTCAGGAAGTTTAACCAGTCGTTTCTTGAGATTATCTTTAATGAGCGCAGTGTCTGGGTCTATATAGCCCATTATGGCTGCGTCTTTAATTGTTAATACTTCATTGGATTGCGGATCAGTAAATCGAGCTGTACTTATATTTAGATGACCTTCTTCTATAGCTTGCTCAAACGTTAAAGGTTCTTTAACATAAACAATAAGACCGTTTTCAAAAGTAAAACAAAGCACGCGAGATCTGTTTTGAGGATCGAACAAACCTTTAGCATTATTGTCGATAATATTTTCCTTGATAGCAACTTTCAAAGGTATGTATTTGTTTTTATGGGGATCTTTTATAAGGGCCGTGTCAGGATTAATAAATTCATATTTTATCGCTTCATCTAATGTAAATTCTCGGAGCACTGGCTCTTTCGGTGCGGAATTATCTGATACGTAACGTCTAGACACTTTTTGCGAAGTCAAAGGTTGTATGATGGTAATTAGTAAGCCTTTGTCAAATGCAATATCTAAGCTATAAGTTTTCTTCGCTTTAGTATCTAAGACCCTGCCTTTAGTGACATCGATATCACCTTCATGTATGGCATTTAATAGGGGTTTAAATTTATTTGTAGAACTGTCTTTAACTACTGTAAGGTCTGGGTTTAAGAGGTTTGATTCGATAGCTTTATTAAGATCTACAAATTCGTTAGTGTTAGGATCTACAATTTTGCCATTGTCGGCTCTAAAAAGACCATTCTTAATTATTTCTTCAAGACTTAAATTTTTCTTGGAAGTAACTATAAGACCGCGATGCTTAGCATCTAGAAAGTTAATTTGATTTCCGTTAGGCAAAATATATACACTATTGTTTACATCGATAATTCCGCACTCTATTGCATCGATTAATTTCATATATTTACTTGATGGAATATGTTTAATGAGTGACATTTCGGGATTAATAAGTTCTTCTGAAATAGCGGATTTGAGAGTTATTTTTCTTTCACTAAGAGGGTGAACAAACATAAGCTCCGTAATGTCATACATATTCATTGCTAGTGCATCATATAAAGAAAAACCAGCACTTTCTATATCCACTATGAGACCTAAATTCATAGCTTCAGAGAGAGGTATGTGAACATCAGATCCAGGCTCAATAAATTTACCATTTCTTTTATCAATTATTTCACTGCGGCAGCATTCTGATAATGTTAACGGTTTTTCTGATTTTTTATCAAAATAGCAAAGATATTTGGGACTAATAATAGACTTACGAATAGCTTCGTGTAAAGTTATTTTTCGCGTACTCAAAGGATCAATTATTTTACCTGTAGCATCATCATATAGACCTTGATGAAGTGCCCTCTGTAAACTTATAGGAGCTTTGTTATCAACAAGTAAACCTATTTCAAAAGCTTTAGCTAAACTAATCTCTTCATTATCACTATTTATATTTTTTATTTTACTAGATTTATCGTCAATAACACCTGTCTCAATAGATTCTGATAGTGTAATTTTATCCCATTTACCAAGTCTATTGTCCTGAATGTGCACAGAATGTGGATCTACCAAATTCATTTTAATCGCCTCAGCAAGGGTGTATTTTTTGCCACTTTGCGGGTCCATAAATAAGCCTGTGATTTCGTTATATATACCCTTTTCTATAGCTTCCATAAGAGAAAGTGGTTTACGGACTTCTACTAATATACCTCTTTCAAACGCTTCACGGAAGTCTACTCTCTCATCTCCTAATATGATTGTTCCAGTTCTACCATCAACTATACCTTTATCAACTGCAAACTCAAATGGTATAACTTTGCCACCAACGTGCACCAAAGTTGATTGAGGATCTAACATACGCTTTCTTATTGCCCTATCAGTAGGCATTTTATCTTTGTTTAGTGGATTTGAGAACTTACCAGTTTTTGGATCATAGAAACCTTTAAATACAGCTTCAGGCAAACTAAGCTTTCGTTTAGCGGGCACTATTAGTCCACGATCTGATGCATCCGTAAGAGAAATTTTATCACCTTGAATAGGATCCCTAACCTTTCCTTCCTTAGAATCAATTATACCAATTTTGATCGCATCTGCGAGCGAAATTATTTCTCCTGATACGGAATTTCTAACCGTTAAAACTTCTGGATTAATGTTCCCAATCTTAATTGCATCATCTAATGTCATAGTAGCACCATTAATAGTTAAGAGGCCAGTTTCAGGATCATAAAAACCTTGAACTAAGCCTTCTTGTAGAGACCATGGTTTCTGATCGCTGAGTAAATAGCCTTTTTCACATGCGTCTTTAAGATTAAATAAGGGGGAAGTAAGCATTCCACTTTCTAAATCTATTAAACCAGATTTTACTGCTTGTTCAAAAGATATTACAGTTTCAGTTTTATCATCTTTTATTTTAACATTGGATGGATCTATAAGTTTATCTTGAATAGCTTTATTCAGAGTTATATTATTACCAGTTCTGGGATTTAAAATGTTACAAGAGTCCGAAGAATAATAACCTAATTCAATAATATCAAACAAACTAAATGTAATGGTTTTAGTGGCAATAAGTCCTTTTTTGAGCGCATCATCTAAAGGAAAATGTTCTCCAGTTTTTTTATTGACTACTTTACCTGTTTCAGGGTTGATTATTTTTTTGTCGATAGCTTCAGAAAGAGGAACGTATTTATCTAACATAGTATCTTTTATTTCAGAAATAGTAGGATGTACAATATTTCTTTCAATTGCTTTATCAATAGGTAACAACTGTGCGCTTACGTCGTCTCTTATTTTGCCGGATTTTGGTTCGAACATATTTTTTGAAATGACTGCTTCAATAGAGATGGGTCTCCTTGAAACAGTTATTAATCCACGTTGTATTGCTAAAGATATTTCAATTGTTTCTTGAGTTTCAATTATAATAATGACACCATCTTGTAATTCTAGAACTCCACGGTCAATGGCGTCTGATAAAGAAATGATTTCATTGGAACCAGGGACCTTAATAAGTAATGATTCATGATCAATTAATCGTTTTTGAACTGCCTCACCAATCGGTACGAGCTCTCCTGTGTTGATATCTTTTATTTCACCAGTCTTGGGATCATATAATCCCTTTTCTAGTGCAGTTTCAACTGTGACTTGTTCAACTATAGACATATCTTCAGGCCTCTCTACTATCCACCCAATTTGAACGCAATCTAAAAATGACACACGTTTGCCGGTTTTAGGATTAACCATATGTCCAGTTATCTTATCAATGATTGGCCGTGAGATTGCCTCTTCGAAAGAAATGTAATTATCTGACTTACTATTCAAATCTTTAACTAAAATTGTTGAAGGGTCAAATACCTGAAGGCCATATACAAGCTCTTCAAATGAAATTTTTGCACTGGTCTTTGGATTTAAAAATATTTGTTTTTCAATATCGTAAACACCCATTTCTGAAAGTTCTTCTGGAGTAAGCTTTTGCGATATTGATAAGCTATATTTTGGTTTACTTTCTCTAACTATAATGCAATTTTTGGATACTACATCAACATACGTAAACCTACTGATTCGTTCTTGTTCTAAAGAATCTTGTACAGTCAATGGAGTTTCTATACCATTGATAATAATTCTACATATCTTTGGTTCAATTTTGCCTTGAGCAATTGCATCGATTAAAGTAATATTTTCATAAAGTAATTTTAATGGTTCTGATTCTATTGTAGTTACATTTTGCTCAATGATTTCGTCAATAGCGCGTAATGGTTGCTTTTCAGCATCAATCAGCATGGCAGACATGGATTTACCATCGTTTATTATAGCTGGGCTTCGGATTTGTGGTTCCTTTACAGTTGATTCAAGCGAAACATCGCTGCCAAAAGATGTTTTATTTATTTCACTAATAGTAATATCTTTGGACTGACTTAAGCTTAAATTAATGTCTTGTTTTGTTACATCTGGTGCTATTAAAACTGTTGAATCTTTAGATAAATCAGATTTTGCAAGCGTTTCAATTGGAATTAATAAATTTTCTTGAGATTCTTTAACGGGATGTAATTTTACATTTTTCGTATCACTAGATTCAATACCTCCTTTGACAACATCAATAACTTTTGATACTGCTAAAACTGGAGCACCTACAATTGCTACCAATCCTATTTTAACAGCGTCAGCAAAGCTAATATTTTTACCAGAAACGTTAACGATTTCATTAGATGTTTTATTTACTATTCCTTTGTCCATAGCTTCCATGAATGAAATTTGTTCTCCTGATTTAGGATCTTTTACCAATATAGATTCTCTGGGTACAATTCCTTTATCAATAGCCCCAAGTATATCTGCGCATTCACCGCTATCTTCGACCATCACGTTATTAGTATTTGGATCGTAAATTACACCGGTAGCAATTTTAACCTGGTTAGGTAGTATACTGTCGTCTAATGGTTTGTTATTCTTTGAAGCAGAGTCTTCAATATTTTTTCTGTAAGGTTCAGGCTTTTCTTTATCAGGTAAGGAAACATCTTCGTTCACTTTTTCTTGTGGTGGCTTTTCGTCCTTGGTTTTATGCGGTTTTTCAATTACGCTACTTGGAAGCTTGGAAATGTCTTTGCTAATGTCCAATACAGATTTGTCAACTTGATCTGGATAGTCAACAGTACCTATTTGCACGGTTTTTTCGTCAGGTATACTATGTTGTTCTGAAATAGAGTAAGATTTGGAAGAATTTTGAGTTACTTCTATTGTTGTCATTTTCGAAGCAGTGGTGTTTATTATTGTGCTACTAAGTTCACTTGTATATTCAGTCAATTCAGGGTCACTTGTAGTTATAGTTGTTCTTACTACTGTAGTTATTTCCTTGCCATCAGGTGTAATTTTTATAAATTCTTGAACAGATGGATTTTCGAAGTCACTTTCTGTCTTATTTTTTAAAGCTGCATCGTTAGTGTCTGCTGATGTAGTTGCGTCTTGTTTTGGTTTCTGTTGTGTGGAGTCAGCAACATTGTCAACTTCAGCCGTTGTTTGTAGTAGAGAAACTTTCATAGCAAACTCAGATCTCTCTGCTTCGAATTCAGAATTGTTAATACTCACATCTATAATATTATCGGTTTCTTTATCAGGGGATTTTTCAAGATCAATATCTTTTCTTTTAATAATATTATCTTTGCTTTCGTCTTTTAAATGGCTTCCTTCTTCAGATATTTTATCAATATTTACTATATCTTTTGTCCCTTTAGATGATTTTGATTGCCTTTGAATATCTTTAATTGGAAAGTTTTCCTTATCAGCTTGCTTTTGAATTTGAGTAGAAATAGCCTCATCATCTTTCGGTTTTATAATTTTTTTACCAACAATCTTTGCACCTTCTACTACCGCCATCCCGGCTAAAACTGGAGCAGCCACAACGGCAAATAAACCCATCTTAGCTGCCTTTTTAATATCTACGGATTTACCTGTCTGTGGCTCTTTTATTTTTCCTGTTTTTTTATCTAATAGGCCAGTATCTAAAGCTTCTTGCAACGTTATTGGTTTTCCAGCGTTGATATTGTAAAGTACAGAATTCGGATCTATAACATTTCTTTCAAGAGCTTCTTTAAAAGTCATTACTTTATTAGGTGATTTTGGATCTCTGAATTTTTGAGTTTTATCGTCAAAAAGAGTTTCAAATGCGTCATTTAGGTTGAGCATTTCTTTCGTTGACTGTGTTTCTTGGGGTGGTAGATTGATTTCTTTTAAAACTTCAGTCGTCAGCACACCACTAGCTACAGCTTCAGCAATAGTCACAGTTTCTCCTGTATTTGGATGAGTAAAAGTCCCTTTTTCTATATCAATATATCCCAAATGCAGGGCTTCTTGAAAATTTATATTTACATCATTTGTTAAGAATTGTTCTTTACTAGTTTGTTCATCTTTAATTATTCCTTTTTCACGGGCTTCTTCAATAGAAACAATTTCCCCAGTTTTAGAGTTTTGTACTTCATTTGCGCTTATAAGGACATAATCAGCTAATAGTTCTACCATTTTAGTTGTTATTGTATGTTGTGAAGTAAATGTTTCTGTAATTGTTGTTATTACTCCTTCTGACTCCGATTTTTCAGTATTGGCTTTAATTGCCACAAGACCTTGTTCTATAGCCTTATCTATAGGAACTTTTTCATTTGTTTTCGTATTAACAAATATACCGTCTTCAAGATCAACTATGCCATCTTTAATAGCTTCTTCAATAGTTATTGTATACGGTGACTGTGGATATGGAATATTCATAATGAGACCTCTTTCGATAGCCTTTTCGATCGGAATTATTTCTCCAGTAAGTGGATTTTTTATGTTACCTGTGTTCGGTTCAATTGCATTTTGTTTTATTGCAACTGATAAAGTCATGCCAGCTAGTGGAATGTTTTTGACGTTAGTTGGTTGTATGTTCGGAAATATTTGGGAATTAACAGCAGAAACTAAATCAAGTGCACCTTGACTAGTTTTCACATTATTTTGTTCTATATCTAATATATTTCTTGCTATGGCATCCGATAGAGTTATATTTTGACCTGGAGCTATTGTGATGACCGATAAAGGATCGACTATTTCACAAATTATTGCTTCTCTTAAAGTTAAATGGCTTCCCGTTTCTGGATGAATTATTTTTCCTGAAGCAGGGTTTAATAATCCTTGTTCTAAAACTTCAGGAATAGATAAACCTCTTGCTATGGGTAATAATATTTCATTTTGTCCTTCACTATCTAATATACCGCGATTCAAAGCTTCTTTAATAGAAATAGTGTCACCATGAACAGGGTCAACAATTTTACCATCATTTTCATTTACATAACCAGCTTCAATAGCTTTACCAAGTGAAATTGGTAAGCCACGTTCGTCTTTATATAATTTTACCGCTTCTAAAATTTTTGCAGTATCTTCATCAACTAAGCCCAATTCGATTGCTTCTAAGGGCATAACCACACTTTTACGGAGTTTCTGTAACACTACAGGTTTTACATCAACAGATTGGCCATCAGTTTTACTAATTTCAATACTGTATTTCGGTCTAGATGGTTTTGTTTGGTTATTGGGTATTTTCACAACGTCTAATGAAAGAATTGGCTTATCAGCAACTACATTATTCGATTTTTTTCTATCGTCAGCTGAAAGGCTGTTTTGTATCGATTCAACGGTTATAAAACCCTTCGACACTGCAGCTTCTACAGATAAAGATTTACTAGAGGCTTGAGACATTGACGTTTTATTAGAACTAGGCTTTTGTGTAACATTTTTTTGATGAATTGTTTTGGTTTCTGGGGTATCAACTGTAGAATCTAGGAACTTTTTATATGCTATAGGATCCACAATACCTCTCTTATTTGCATCTTCTATTGTTAATTTCTCGCCAGTGACAGGATCTATAACTGAAGTCATAATGACTTTTGAAACAGAAACGCTGCTGGATTCAGCTGTAGTTACACTTCTCCATTTGTCAAGTGTTTCTAGTTGCTCTGGTGTTTTCCCTCTAATAGAATCTTCGTAGTTTTGGTAAGTTGCAGGATCAACAAGTCCTCTTTCATAAGCAACCTCCATTGGTAATTCTTCGCCAGTATTCGGGTCTACTACCATCGTACTCTTTACAACTTGAATTATTTTGGAAGCAGCAACTAATGGTGATCCTATGACTGCTATTAAGCCTACTTTCGCTGCATCAGCGAGACTAAAGCTTTTCCCAGATTTGTTTTTGTATTCACCTGTATTCTTATTTACAATACCTTTTTCCAAAGCTTGATTTAAAGTAATTTGTTTTCCCGTATCAGGATCTATAACATGTACAATACTATCTGAAACTATGCCACGATCAACAGCTTCAATTATATTTTCTGACACTCCTGAAGCTGTAGAAATAACTAGTGCTGTAGCAGGATCATAAATAATACCTGAAGATATTTGCACAGGCTCTAGTATAGACTGGTCATCAGAATCCTTAGCAGATGGTGCATGTTCTAGTTCAGATATTTCCATTCTGTCAGGCATGCCCGCCATAGATGTAATTGTGATTATTTTTTGAGTAGAAATTGTTTTGGTAAGAGTGACGAATATTATAAATTGGCGTTCAATAGCTTGCTGCATATTTAAGACTATATTAGAATGTTTATAATGACCTGTGGGGTCAATAATATTATATTCTAAAGCTCTGTGCAAAGGTGTTTCTTTACCGGTTCTACTGTCAAGAACAATAGCTGATTCCGGGTTGATTATATTAAGCTTAACAGCTTCTTGTAGGTCTAATATGCGATCGGTAGCAGGAATAACAAACATGCCCGTTTTAGGATCGAAAAGATTTTGTTGGATAGCTTCGTAAAGCGTCCAACCGCCATGTGGCAACTCAATAGTATTTTTTCTAATTGTTAATGAAGTTACAGAAGGGTCGCCTTCATTAGATTTTGATGACACAGTTTTTATTTCACGAGTTATTTCTTTACGGGGTTGTAATGAATCGGTTATAGTATAATCTGGACTTTTTACGGTCTCAGGTTTATTATCGTGATGTAATTTACTTTCTGGACTAGGAGGTAGATCTTTAATAAAAGATTTTTTTGTTATTTTTAGTTCAACTACTTGTCCAGGAAGTAAATCCTTTTTCGCTATACGATCGGAAATTTGAGTAACACGTGGTTCATCTTGATCTACACCTAGCAACCCATCATCTAGCGCTTGTTGTATGGGGAATACAGTACCTGTAGTAGGATCGGTAAACGTTTGAGTAGATTCGTCAATGAGACCACGTCGGATAGCTTCAGCAAATGTTATAATCGTCTCGGACTTTCGTGACGTATTTGTTACAGTTACATATCTTTTAACAGTTTTTGTCACCGTTTGTAGTGTTAATGTAATATTTAAAAGAGAGTTTAATAAGGCAGCACCTTCAGGGGTAATCATATTTATTTCTACAGCTTTATTGAATGGAATTGGTTTTTTGGTTGTGGAATCTAATAAGTATCCTGTTTTGGGATCTAAAATATTTTTGAAAACTGCATCTAATACTGACAATTCTTGCCCATTTTCGATAACACCTATTTTACGATTAAACATCTCCAGTACCTCAGGTCGAACAATTGAAACTTTAGGACAATCTTCCAAAAATACGAAGTCACCACTTTCAGATTTCAAGAAAGTTTCACCGTTAGCATACTTTAAGTTACCTTTACTAAGAGCTGAATTGAAAGATACAAACTCACCTGTTTTCGGGTCTCTAAAACCGTCTATGTCAAAAATCGACCTTTGTGATACAGAAGTTATAAGACCTCTGTCTACCGCTTCAGGTATAGTACATATTTCACCTGTTAAATTATCACGAAATTTATTATCAGGAAGAATAATCCGAGCACCAAGAGCTTCCGACAAAGACAGCAATTGACCGGTGGTTGTGTCAGAAACGCATTTAATATTATCGCTATCTAGTACGCCCGCAGAGATAGCCTCGAGTATATTCAAAGGGGTCCTATTAGTTGGTGACAAAATTTTACCGTCGTTCGTCATTAAATTATTATCACAAATATCTTTAAGTGTCATAGGTTTACAAATAAAACGTTTACTCGCGGCTTCTTTGAAGGTCATTTTTTCTTTCGTTATGTTATGTACATACTTAGAATGCTTAGTATTAATAATGTTTTTCTCTATCGCTTCAGCAAGCGTTATCTTAGTATCATTTTTGGGATCTACGACCTCCCTTAAATTGGGATTTATTAATTCATTTTTAATAGCAACTTCCAATTCAAATCTATCGCCCGAATTTCTATCCAATATCCAACCGCTATTGTCTACGAGTTCTTGACTAATCGCGTCTGACAAAGACAAAGCGCTCGATTTTATTTTGATAATCTCATTATAAATAAGGTAACCGCGTTGATACGCATCCGCTATGCTTATGTAGCTTCCGTTAGGTAATCTATAGAGACCTTTCTGCAAATCTACTTGACCACGATTGAGTGCGTCCGAAATACTCATTCCTTTATTAGGTGTTTCACTTTCAACAGTCACCTTAATTCGCTTTTCTGCTGGATCTGTAAGTCCTTGTTCTGCGTCGTAAAGTTCTCTCTGGATTGCTTCTAGCAAAGTAACTTCGTTTCCATCTTCAGTCATACCGCAGGGTCCGGTAAGTCTCGCAGCCAATTTAGGATCTATTAAACCTTCTTTGGCAGCTTGTTCAATAGTTATAGTTTGTCTTGTATTGGGAGATGACAATAGTCTTCCCGTTCGAACATCAAGTATTCTCATACTGATCGCTTGACCGACTGTGAGAATTTCCCTCGTTTCGGGGTGAACGATACCTCTCGACTCTATAATGTTGGGGCCTTCATACATTTTATGGACGCGTTTTAAATTTCGTATATCGGGTCTGTCATCGTAAATCGGGGATTTAAGTTTGCCATTAGTCATTGATTTAATTGGGGCCTGGCCGTCGCGCTCTGTTGAATGTGACGTTCTCACGTATCTGCGATGATTTGAAAAATTGTTCATTTTTGGAAATAAATTACACTAAATATACAGCAATTACATTTAAATAAGTAGAGTAACATTTCTACTACTACTAGTTACTTACTTCTCGGTAGTATAATGTGTATACGTGTGCTCGGTGGTCGCCAGGTCCTGCATATTGAACTCTTGGCGGAACGAGCGCGCTGAGCGCGGCGCCATCGCCTCGACGAGGCGCTGAAAAATAATAACAATTGTTAATTAAGACGGTGTTAATTTGAAAGAATTTTAAATGTTATTATGTAAAAACTGTATATAAGCATGCTAAAAATTACAAGAAATAAATAGGAAATCATTTTTCTACTTAGAGTAAGAGGAAATAGAAAGGGTTGTACGTATGCAGATTCCGCAAACCATGAGATGAAAATTGAAGTAACACAATTGTAGTGTTTTGTTTCAATCGAAAAGTTTTTCAGATATTTCTTACTTTCAATGAACATATATTTTAAATTGGTAACATACTTCTTTGATGTAAGAAAGTCAAAATTCTAATATTATCTTCAAGTACAATATACGCATATAATGTGATGGACTCGTATAGAACGAAGTCATTATTAATTCTTTTTTTGTTAAATATTTACAAAATCTATAGATAAATAAACGAATATTTAATTGATTCAATTCACAGAATGTGCGTGGTCAGTGCTGGCTATACCTGTCGTGCTGGCTGCCTGTTATACAAATATGGGTACTCATTGAATCCGGTCCTAGTGCATTCAGAGAGATTTAGGTCATGCACAACTATGTTAAAGTGTAACCTATGTACTTCTCTGCATTGTAGATATGCAAAATATGTGTCAAAATAGTACAAATGAAATGACTTATAATTTAGATACCTAAGAGTTACAAAAAATGTATTACGTGTTACCGTAGCTACAAAATAAATGTTAAAATAGAAATAAATATATTTGGTTTGTGTACATAATTTTTTTCAAATATTATGTTTTCTTAAATAATAACAAATGAAGTATTTGACTATTCGATTTAACACGCTTCGACTCTATTATGCGTCAGTCATTAATATAATGATGCTGACATCAGTCAGCTAGTCTGAAACTAACATTTTCGATCTTTAATATACGGTTAAACAATTGTACTAGAATGCAACATGTATGTAGAAAGTATAACATAAACAATACGTAATACCAACCCGGCATTCGTACGCGAAGTCGTACTCGTACTCCTCCATTTTAACACAAAATATAACACAACACTAAAAACATTTATGTCGTCCACTAAAAAGTTTCATGATTCACAAATATTCACACAAAAAAAAAACACAGATATTACAAAATCAGACCATTTTGTTTCACAACATACGTAACCTAGAAATTATTCAATAATAAAATGTAGTTTTAAATAACAATAGCTCCGAATTAATAGTGAATATTGATAATATAATCGCGATATAAAATCGATTTATACGAGAAAAAAATAGTTAAAACATGCCGCACGAGTAAACGCCGAACGTGCTGGCTGGAAACTGAATGAAAGCAAGAAAATCGTAAACTGAAAAAATTATAACGCGGATTCTAAATTTAAATCATTTCGTAATGGCTTCCGACGCGTCTAGTCGCCTTTGTGGATTGTTGCGATGATTATTATATTCACTTAAATTTAAGTTTTGTGAACAGCTGTTTGATTGAGGTTAGGAAAATGACTGGCCTACTCGATACTGGAGCGTGCGCGCGCATCTCACTGCGCCGGTGCGGCTCTTTCAGGCGGACTAGGGGTTAAAAAGCAACACAAGGAATAAAAATATCGAAATGGAACTGTATTTCGAAGGAATAAAATCGAAATGAAAATAAGTTAGGGTCACGCTTTACTATATGCGACCTCATGACCTTACACTGACGTAGTATTTGTTACCGCAGCCAGCTATTGATGATGACAGGTGATTACAGGTATAGGTGATTTTGTAAGATTTTATGAATCAGAACCGGAATTAAGTTTTATTTATAAGGTCATAATATTATGTCGTATGAGCAAAATATTTTACGATCACGGGAATGAAACGAAACATTAATATTCTATCAATATATCCTATTTTATTTTTAATTACTTTATATTTGTAATATAAACCAATCTAGAAATGCGTAATATTTTTAATAAATAATTCTGTAGTAGCGCTAAGTGTAGATATGACAAGAAAAAATTCTATGTAAAAGGCACTCCAAGAGGAATATGCGATATTAAAAATGTTATTAACAATAACCTATTAAATATACATATATCTAAAACTGTATTTCCACACTTAAAGTTACCTCAATTAGCTGAATCGGAAATACTAACATTCTCAAGTGAGAATCTATGTACAGGAAGTGATCTACATGAATCACGAAATAACCGTGTAAAAATAACTATAAAAAGAGAATTTAATATTCGATATTATAGACTTTACTGTATTTTAAAGTCCATGATGCGTGTATAGTAGAGTATATTATAGAAAAATTAGTTTGTCTCTGAAATGCGTGAAAGGCGAATTAGACAATCTTATCACTTCTCTATAGGTAAATGTTTGAACGAAATATAAATAGACGCAGATATGAAAAACAAAAATAAATATCGATAAAATCTTATAAAACTCTATTAAAAGCACATAAACTAAGCATAGCTTACGAACGAGCAGTCCAAATATTTACAAAACCGCATATAGAGTAATAGCTAAATATATACTGCGAGTCATATTAAATCAGTCAACAATGTAAAACGAGGAACTCGATTATGTTAATTTTTGTATGAAAGATTAGAAAAATAATGGTAATATGATTCGTACATATTTAATCTCCGATGCGGTTGGGACGCTGGTTTTAAAGTACATAGTGTATGTAGGTTTTATTAGAATATTCTGAATATTGTATTTCAATGTTTCCTATTTTGAGGCCGTCGTGGTGCAGTAGGTCAGCGTCAGATTGTTATGACGATGGTTGTGGATTCGATTTTTACGAAGAATTGATTGTATTTTACCTGGTTTGGCCAGACAAATAACGACGGTGTGTTTCGTTACTCTATATTCATTTAGAATTTAGTTGGTAAGTGATTCCCTCAACCTACACTGTTGTACGGGAAACGGCGTGATACTGAAGTAGAATTGAACATTTTATGTAATGAGTTCGGAATACATAAAACTTCGATTTTTTATGAATAAAGTGCAATTACGTTAAAACAGCCGACACGCTATGGTTTAAATAAGTATATAATAATAATCTCAAAATAATGAAACTAAAAAACAACCCTTAAAGACTAAAATGATAACTTAAAAGGACAACATATTTTATTAAGTAATTCAACGTAACACTTAAAGTCCTGTTTAGTTTATTTACAAATGAAATTACCGGCTGTCGACGCTATGGCTATAATCAGTCGATGACCTAAACTGATTTTTGGCAAGTTGTTATAAGAATATTACATGTGATGCTGTACATTACGTAATATAATGTTATTTCATTCAAGATTTTCATTTTATTACAAATATATTCTTCAAAGGAAAGAAAAAGAATATAGAGATAAATCACTCCGCTGATTCTTTTCGTTCGTATGGAGATGCTATGTATAGAGATGTATTTCACTTAGTTTTCTCGTTTTATAACAATGTACATTAACGTATTTTCTCTATATAAATATCAACACACAGAACTCTAAATAGTCGAAAATTTTGTTAGGCTTCTTCTTATTTTACTATACGCAAGACTGTACTTAACACATTTTTCTAAAAATATACAAAAAATATCGAAAAATAGCCTAAAAACTAAAATTCACAATATCTTTTAAGCGACGGGCGAGCAAAAACCGGCGAGTGCGCCCGTAGAGTTCGTCGACCGAATTAAGACGTGCAACGGTCTTTACAGCAAACTTGAAATTTATTGCTATCATAATATACGTGTTTTATTGTTGTGTTAATGTTTTTGTTTATAAATATTGTAAATTTATACTTTGATTTTAATAATAATCTTGTATTGTAGGTAGTAGTGGATTCGATTTTCTTTCTCGGTAATTTTATTAATAGTTTTTTTTAAGGAAACGAAATATTGTTATTTCATTTTACTTCAGTACTTTGATAATTTTATAAATAAAACAATATAATAAATATATAATAATAAAAAAGATTCTGTTCCCTCTATCTCTGTCCGTTTGATAAAGTAACGCTCTAATAAATCGATTCTATAAACTGTTTTTTAATAGTTTAGTGACAAATATATAAATAATGAACAGTTTGCTAGTTATTATTACTTATAAATATTAATTATCAATTAAAAATATGAATATAAATTTTTCCAAACAAACTGCAACAACCAAAAGTTATTTCATAGCAACGTTAAAAACGCCTAAATAGGAATAATATAATAAAATATCTTCTCGAAAAGGATATTTTAAGCGAATTCTATTAATTTGTGTTTCGCTTTCCACCCACACGACCTCCAAATGACGTACCCACATGTCCATAAACGTTTAACCTTGAATTTTTAATGTTTTGACATGATGCTTGGGTATTGTATAGAATATTAGCTAACAAAATAAACAAACTTAAGTATATAATTTGTTCCTAATTTACCATTTTATATTACTTTGTCTATTTACTAGAGTGAGGTAATGAAAATAGTTCACACCGCTGTATGGGAATCGAACCCCCGACCGTCGCGTTTACACTGTTGCGCCGCCACACGGTACAGGCCTCATGTTTTCATAGGCCGTTGCGCAACGATTGTCTCATATATGTAATTATAAATATAATAAATTAATCAATAGATATAAAACACATGAAATACTAGATTAGAATAGACTAATTCTAGATTCGGACCCATAATCTATAGTTAAAATGGTATAGTTTAATGTTTGTTGTTAAAGATCCAAAAACAATTTATAAGCCGCCACACACCATAGACACTCAAATGTCGTCTGTAAAAATAGGAGAATTGGCAATCGGCATTGATTCTCGAACGACTACTTGCCAAATATCGCTTTGTATGAAATGGAGCACCAAATTATATTTATTTAATTAAATTCTATACATACTTATAATAATAATTATAAAAGAAAAATTGCAATTTAGTTTAGTTTACTTTTATTCGTTTTTCTAGATTATTATTTACATATCTGGTTATTTTTCGCAAACTAGGCTCAGTAGTAAGTCATTTGATATTTATTTTCATGTGAAAAAAATAACATTTTTCATAGACTAGTTCAAAGAAAACAGTATTCTATACGAATTTAGATGACATTTTATAAGAGGTGATTAAAGGTGACAACAACGCAATTATAATGCAAAACACGCGTCTAAAATAGCTTCGAACGCAAATACGTTTATTTGAGGAAAAACTTGGTCACTCACTAAATAACTACCTAGCAAGGCAGCTTTAATAGTATATAATATAACTAAAATAGCACATACTATTGTCGCGTAGACGATAGAGCGATATAGAATACCAGGTCAATGGTATCTACTATATTCAACAAAAATTACACAATACTGTTTTTTTTTATAAATATCTACGTTTTTTTCCGTATTTTTTTCCGTAACGGAGGAAACACAGTGTTAAGATACTCCGTTCTCCAGTTTTCAGTCATTTTTTGATATATTCCATAAAAATAATTAATGGTACTGATTGGGAATTGAACCCACTACCACCGCGTTTACAGTCAAACGCCACGACAGCCTCAATAATTACATTTAGTTCCGACTTTTAGTAGATAAGATTAGTGATATGCTAATTTTGCCGCTGATATCTTTATTTTATGTGTTTTAATTAAAATATGAATCGAAATATTTGATGTTAGCAAATTAAAATCTATTAAGTTAATTAAGATTACATAATGTAACAAAATGGTTGTAGCGTGTTGAACATGTCAAAAAGTGATAAAAACTAATAAAATTAAATAGTAATAATCTATAATTTCGGCACGAAAATATGATTTTAATATTTAAACATATAAAAAAAATTAAAAACATCTCAATATATTGAGTTCGACGAACATTGGTTTCTCCGAGCGTAATTATGTAGATCAATATTTTACATCGTACTCTCCCTGGTCTGTGGCACTCTATTATACTTAAAAATATTTTTGCATCTCCGCTGGGGTAAACAAAAGCACGGCGCTGAGTTCCGCAATGCAACACGCAATGCTTAGTCAAAAACTAAATAAACTCACATTAAAATTCGCACTTAAAAAACTATAAACATTTTTATGAACCTAAAATACAAACACTCTGTTATTGTAGGGGGGGGGCCTACAATAACAGAGTGTTTTTTGACTAACAGAACAGAATGAGGTCACTTGCTTGATTTATTTACGTGTTGGTGATAAAGTGGCTTCTAAAAGGTCATATGAATAAAAACATTTTTACCTACGCCGA
>DWNA01000495.1:0-22733 GCA_018249835.1 Heliconius besckei | reverse complement strand
TATACATTATACATTATACATTATACATTATACATTATACATTATACATTATACATTATACATTATACATTATACATTATACATTATACATTATACATTATACATTATACATTATACATTATACATTATACATTCCCACACGGCGTAATGACATATTTTCAATCCCTCGCTCTGGTAAACTGCTAATGCTCTGGTAAAATCTAAATATTTAGAAATATATTTATCTTATAATATATCTTTCTTTAAATATAGACAATGAAAAGATACTTGAAATTAATAAAGCAATCCTCAAAGAAACATTGCTCTTTAGTATTAACTACCTACACAATATCTAAGAAAAAAACGCAGTAAAATGAGAGTGTAATTAAAACTGCAAATTAATAACCCTTAGTAATCCTCTCCAAGAAGTAGCTATTTACCACAGAATATTTCTTGAGAAATGCCGTTTTGCGATAGAAGCGTGTTGAAAGCCTTTCTAGGGAAATTTATAGCAAGAAATAATAATATTTATTATTATTTAAGTACGATTTATTTACGGTCGTGGTACAGTTGCCTCGTTAGCAGAGCAAGAAGTGAAAATAATAAATATCTCATTCTCTCTAGTGGAAATTGACCCACTACCGTCACTTTTGCAGTCAGCTGTCGAATTAATTATATTTATTAAAATTATCAATAGAAAATAAAATAAAATTTAAGAAAGGCCTTGGTCCCCAGCACGCCGGTGGTAGCCACCACCTGCGGGACAACGCGGGCAAGGACGTCACGGAGCTGATGCGCGCCGCCGGCATGCCCGACTACGTGCTCAATCAAGCTATCAAAATATTTTGTGTTGGACAAATTGTAAGTATTTGTAGCTATCCTAATTTGTTAGTATTTCACACGAAGGTCCTCCAAGAGCAACTCCACGCCTCGCATTGCTTTACCCGACCGGGACTTAGCAATTATCCCATGTTGGAGTTGGACATGAACCCAATACCGTCGCGTTTACAGTCAGTCAGTTATATAGTACGTACATTACATATTATTTTTGTTAGAACTATCTAGCTAGCACTAATTCTTAGTTTTTGTTTTCTTCTTATTACAGAAGGCTCACGACACCAAGACATAATTAGCAAAGATAAAAAAATCACGTCGTTAGTCATTATTATAATTTAAGATTTAAGTGATTACACATGGCTCACTTGGTGCAACAATGACGCAATTGCATTTTATAAAAAACATCTTTTGCGACTGAAGTAAATAAAAGAATATCTCATGTATCTTGAAAAAGATGAAAGATGAAAGAGTGCAATTACGTCATTGTTGCACCAGTTGGGTGATTTCATTTTATAAATAAATGTGTAATTTTATTTTAATATCAATTTAATTCACTATTATTATATACACTTAGGATTATAAGCACGCTTAAAGTAATTTAACTAAATAAAGTATAAACTGAAATAAACAACTAGCGTCACGTCACGCCGTGTCCCTGAGCGGGATAGGCAGAGAGAGACCGGAGCGCCAAACGCTGCGGTCAGTCTTAACTAAATACTTTAATAATTAAGAAAACGCTAAACAAGCCAAGTTAAATGTTACTAATTACCATTAAAAACAATATATCAAACAATTTGTATTTTTACTCATTTACCGTATTTTAATTAAATAAAGTGAATATGGTGATTACATTATAAGCCATCTTTTTATCTAACAATTTTATGTGATAGACATTTGAACTGGAACTGCAGCGCTGGCAGGCGCCGTGCAGCAGGGCTACATATCAGCATTAAGCGGGCTGTAATATAGCCAGCCTATGGGCTTTCACGATGGACGAGTTCAATTCGAACCAGTACTTCTTGAGATTAGTGCATTTAATGAAACAAACTCTTCATCTTCTTAATATTACTATACATCTTATTTAAATAGAATTCATCACCAACATTTTATCAATATGTAATTAGGAAATTTTGGAAATTTAATAAGTTTCGATGATGCACTAAAATTGAAAAATGTTTAACCACAATTTATCTGATAAGATAATAATTTATATCGTTATCATAATTATGATTTCCTTCGATAATCTTTATCTATGATACAAGACAACCCTGGGATGTGCGATTCGGGTGCGGGTGGTCTCTTTAAATACGGGAGACTTTGGATTTGATTCTTGTAGTCCCTGATGAAAGATTAACGATGAAAGAGTGACTGACTGATTCTCACACAGGCAGTACACGGTACAGTACGGATCGTGGACAAGAAATAGTATAACAAACTAAATAAGAACGATGTATTCGGAGTCTGTACCGACTTAACTATCACAGCTAAACTTATTAATATTTATGTGACTCATAATAATAGATAGTCTAGTAAACCAAGTTTCCCGTCGGCTTTACTTTCTACAAATTTGCAAACATCTCTCCACTCTTCATTATCTACGTTGTCTATAATTATTGAGTCCCATCATCGGCACTCGATATGAAAAAAGATTTTGAAACAAGTGTAATGATAAAAAAGTGACAGAGACGTTATCAGCGCGACACATTATCAGTCGTTGCGGGGACGCGTCGGGGAGACTACTGAGGTGAGGGAAATTACATATTATATTTTTATGTATAATACTATTTATATTAGTTTCATATTAACTTCAAGCCCTCGTGGCGCAGGGGCACAAGCGTGTTACTTTACACGCGATCATTATGAGTTTGATTCCCACTCAGAAAATACACGCAATATCTCCAGAATTCAGCGAAAAGTACGGGACGTGTAAACTTAACACTAGGTTCCCATGTTTCCTTTGCCTACTCTGCTATGTACGGGGTAAAGCGAGAAGCTAAAAAAAAATGTTATGTTCTACAGTGCTATCCTTTAGTAACATACTGCGCGGCGTTAATTTCCGCCACTAAATATGCCATGTCTCGGGCTAATTATTCGTGATGGTAACTAGGAGACTGACAGTTGACACTAGACTAGCGCCGACACCGGTTGGACCTTGTGTCGTGCTGGGCAACAGCCATTCGCAGCACAATAGGGTTCCCTATTGTACAAGTTGTACAAGTTCTAAACAGCTTCTACAAATTGATGAAAAAGTATCCAATTTGGATGTCACACCTAATTATATTATAGAATTCGATTTTCGATTATTAATCTTAATAATATGAGCTTTTTATCTCGAATACTGCCTGATGGCAAGGCAGAGGGAACCTAGTGTTAAGGCAATCCGGAGACTGCGTGTGAGCGGGAAAATAAAGATAATTCAATTTCCTGATTGCAAATCGAACCCATAGCTATCACATTTACACTAAGACACTGTCACTACGCCACAGAGCACTTTTATGAAAAATGATATGAAACACATAAAAAAAATTCTGAAAACTTATGATCTTCATATATGTTTGATATAATAAGTTATAAGTAAATAATATAATATTGATAAAGTATGTATTTTAATATAATTTTAACGATAAGAGATAATTAAGTTTATATAAACGATTCAAGCTTGGTAATCTAATTAGTCGATTAGGATTATAATTAATGACGCTAGTACACGTGTATCGATATTGAATAATTTATACATATGTATATTATAAACAATAGACATATATGTAATATGTCACTCAACACACACTGTCTTGACTTTTATAATTTTGCGGAAAGTGGGGAACGTACTGTCTTGGGGTTTGGAACCTTCCAACACAGGCTTGCATTATTTGCTTTAAAGGCGACTCCTGCGATAATTCATGTTGCGTTTGCTTGCATTGTGTGTCTGCCTATCTTGGAAAAAGTGTATAGCTGAAGAAACACCGCTGAAGCGCGCGTTGGACCTACAGTCAACGGGAAGTTAAATTTATACTGTACATTTTGTATGAAATAAAGTACAAGTATAAGTGACTAATGGTGTTTTTATATTAAATACTTATAAATTTTTCTTCTTTATTTATATTATAAGATTTCAGTTCGAGCCAAATTACATAACTGTAGGCCCATGGGAAGTACTCTAAGACTTGATTATGAAATTAATTTAATACAAAATGCAGCAAAATCGATGCATAATTGTTCGTATGCTCTTTTTGCATTGATTTAGAAACTTGAGTTTTTCCGAGCTTTAAGGGAGCAAAGACTTAAATATTTGATATTATTTAGGCTTGATAGCCCTACGCGATCACGAGATAAATGGTCTTGACAGACGGATAGACGAGCAACAAAGTGGTCCTATACGGGTTCCGTTTACCTTTTGAGGTACGGAACCCCAAAAACAATATATTTTCATATAAGTTTCAGTATGGCGGCAGAGCAGAGTTACACAGTAGCGGACGTCGCGAGCCGCAACGGGCGGGGCGGCGCCCCCCTCTGGGTCATATACAAAGACTTCGTTTATGACGTCACTTCCTACGTAAATCAAGTATGCTCCTCTTTTTTTCAATGTATCTTAAACTCTTAACTGTAATAGACTGTGGGTCAATTACTAAATACGTAAATGCACGTTTTTGACATAAGTTTATATTTACTCAAGGCAATTTTCTTTTTTCCTATTCTTCACCACAAGGAGCCAAGTAAAATTTAAATGGGCCCATGGCATGGCGTGGTGTGGCTGATAAGTTGGTTACACTTTGGTTGGTCACAAAAGGCAGAAATAGACCTTTGGAGTTTACTAATAGACATTGCACCTCAAAACTCCAACTCGCTTCGCCCGTCTCATGATGTCATATGCAACGTCACTTGTATCATCGTTAATTTACTTAGCACATATTACTATATGTATATCACAATGGATTTTTAAATTGACGCGTGGTTGTGGATTCAGTTCAGCATATTCCACGGCTGCAAGGTTCTCCGCCTAGGTTCAGGTCCCGCAGGACGACGGTCGCAGCTTGGGGTTTTATTAAGATCTCAGAGGTTTTTTCTCTCTTCATGACAGGTGTTATTTAAAAACTAGTAGAGCTAACATTATCCTAGCGTTCGGAAGTTTTATAAAGTTAAAATTCCAAATGAAATTTGCAGAAGAATAAATGCTCAACATTATATGAGCTCTACTACCTACTTCGTCTTATAGGGTAGTATATATGGGGAAAAAACTTGGCACAAAACAAACTGTAGACCCACTTGTCTCGAGTATTGGAGATGCAAATGAGCTGAGAAACGAAAGTTACATATTTTCATTTCTAACGTTTTAGAAGTGTTTTAAACGCTTTTCTTTCACTTGAGTTTGGCATTACAAATGTGAATAATTTAAAATGTACGTATCGTGGCTTTGGTGGTGATCACAGTCAACCACATGTGCCTCTTGGAAACTGTCCGAGCAACCTGACAAGTAAGTAAACCATGAGCTCGCGATTAGGACATTTTAAAAAGACGCGAGTTGGTTGATTTCCATTCGGAGGAGTAACTAGCAGACGAAGCGTGTGTGCTGTTTATCCCGCTATAGGCGAGGAAAAGCGTGAAACTGCTATAATAATTGTTATAATATACTTCCAGCATCCCGGCGGAGACGTGATCTTAGACGAAGCAGGCAAGGATGCGACAGGGGCATTCGATGACGTCGGTCACAGCTCGGACGCACACACGATATTAAACAAATACAAAATTGGGGAAATTATCGAGGTTTATCTTATATATTTACCTTAATATTCTCACTCACTCTAGCTCACTGTAAACGCGAGGATTGTGGGTTCAACCCCCACTCGGGGAATTAATTATTTTCATTTCCTGGCTCTGGTAACAAGACAAAATCTTCTTTCTATATAAGAATAATATATTCTTCTTTCTATAATATTCTTTATATAAAATAAATTTAAATATTTTTTTTATTATTTTATATTAATTACTAACGTAGGTAAAGCAAATGTATACTAACAAAATTTTATGTGGACTATGTCTGATAAAGATTTTATTATATTATTATACATGCAAATGGATCAAAAATTTAATATGAACATAAACACAAAACAAATTATTTAATGTTATATTATATTATTTACATTACATAGATACTTTTTAAATTATCCTTTCTTGACAAGCATACCGTTGTCACTCACGATGTTGGATCCTGTGATACCCTTTGCCTTGGCACTGGCAAGAAACAGTACTAAATCTGCTATTTCCTCCGGCTTCGAAACTCTGTTCAACAAAGTTTTTTGCGGAAAATCATCCCAAGATATGGAAGATTCAGAGTTGATCAAAAGATCCGTGGTGACTGGCCCAGGACTGATGACGTTGACTCTTACTCCATGATGAGCTAACTCTACAGCAGCACATACAGTGAAGTGATCCAAGCCAGCCTTAGATACGTAATAATTTATCATCCCCTCTTCAAAGGGTGGCATCTGTCCCGCAATACTGGATATATTGATGATATTCCCTTTTGTCTTGATCAGGTAGGTGAGGAGTAGCGAGGCTAGTTAAATGGACGACACCTTTCAGATTAACATTCATAATCGTATCGTAATATTTCATAATTTCACCATCAACTAGACCTCCATTTCCAAGAGCTGTTCCGGCGTTATTGATTAAAATATCTAGCTGGCCGAATTTTTTTATTGTTTCATCAATAATATTACGTAGATCATTTTCTTTTGATATATCAGCACGGATGACTAGTGCATCCTTGCATTTCTTGGCGACCGCAGCAAGTTTTGCTTCATTACGTCCTACAATGGTGACATTGGCTCCGGCGGCGCTAAACGCCACGGCTATGGAAGCTCCGATACCGGCACTGGCCCCTGTTACTATTACGACTTTGTTCTTGAAGACCATCTTCTATAATAATGTGAAACAATTAATGTGCACGTACTTTAAAGCTGTTAATTTATATACAAATGTGCGTCGCATTGTCTAGTACTCTGAAGTACTGCGCCTGAAGTATCTGCACTTGTGCTCAAATACGATACGAAGATATGATTAGATGTAGTCATCGATATTCTTTTAAATATGTATATAAATTGTATAATGAGAATTTATGTAGATAATGTAATATTGAGATGAAATATGAAAGATATTTATTATCGCTTAAAAATTTACCACTTAACATGTAATCGAATTGGAAATACAATGACTAATTTACCTACGTTGGTACCCTTTATCCTACTGAAACAAAGTTTAATAAACAAACCTACAATCATCGAACTAGAAAGAGAGTTAAAAGAGGCAGGGAGAGACTGTCCCGAACACAGTACCGATGATACTGCTTATGGTCACGTAAAAAGCAGGAGGACTCCCGGACGGCACGTATAGAGAGCGGACGAGGCAAAAGAAATATCCAGAGACCGTAGTGTTAGGCGCCCCGTTCTCCCTGCTAAGGAGGATGAAGCTAAAAAATAATGTCTTGATTGCGTTAATAATAAATATGTAACATTGTGCAATAACAAATAAATAGATTATTGCACAATGTTGCATAGTAGGCCGAGTACGTTAATATACATTTAATAAATAAAATAAATTTACAGGAAGAGAAGAAGTACGATGCGAACGGGAAAAAGAAGAAGCGAGTGGTCGCCGCCGCGCCCGAGACCTCCAGCAGGAGCTGCATGAGCGTCATCTCATGTGGACTCATGGGGTAGACATCCACTTAGATGTTCTTTGTACTAAACATCTATTTTAAACTCATATTTATCGCTTATAATTTAAATTTCTTTAAATTAATATGAATTCCTGCATAAATTTGTAGGAATTGAATCATAACTGTCTTTATAATTTTCTTAAGCCTAGTAAGTGATATCAAGTTACATATATAGATAGACTAGCGACCCCCTTGCGGCTTCGCCCGCTTTAACTACTGGATTATTCATATAATGTATGTTTGCAAAGCATCTAAGATAATGTGAAAATTAATTAAACCCTAATGCAACCCGCATATTCGTAGTTTCAATAAGGATTTTCCAATTGTTTCTCACAGCAAGGTTTTTTTAGTAGGTACCGTAATTTTAAATCTGTGCTACTAATCTTTTCAAGTACTTGTTAAAATATATTTAAATGACTATTTTTTAACGGAAGAAATTATAAACAAAAGCCTACCTACTAATAACTACTACAAAAAATTGAAACTAAATATATCGCGCTGCAATAATACATTCAACTCCAATTATCCAATACGTGCAAACGCATCTAAATCTTCGTTGCTATAGAGGCAGGCGGGTTTTTTTTTTCGAGCTTGTGGTTAATGCTGAAGAGGGTATTCTGTCCCTGATGAAAAGCAAGCACTACGTGGCTGCCCGTGAGGAAAATTAAATAGAATGCATCGGCCGGGAATCGAACCCGGGCCGCCCGCGTGGCAGGCGAGCATTCTACCACTGAACCACCGATGCGTGTAAGGCAGGTGGACGCGCATGGCGATTGGCGAGCCGTTTCGCAGCAAGGATTTTTGATATTGTAACAACTTCTAAAGTACTTATTAAAATGAAAAACAGTAAAAGACAGTTTTGATCTACATTAAATAACCAACGTAACTAATATACTTATTTATATGCTGAGAGTAAGGGATAAGTGAAACTTGACTCGATACAGTTGATGTGTCAACGGCGGGATGTGTCAACAATTAAATGCGTTTTTCTGTAAAACTATTCGCAATTTCGAAATAGTGTAAATAGCAAATTTTATCTTCGTTTAACGTAGAAAATTATTAAAGTATTTTAAAGGATAAAAATTAATACCATTATGGAAAAATATCCCTCACAATAAAAAATATATTGCAACTACAATTTTTAGACAGAAAAATGATCACTACACGTTATTCTCAAAAGATATGAATATGCCGTTGCGAACTTTTTATAGACCTTATTAAGAGGAACAATACTCCAGTACATTATTTTCATGTAGTACTTACCATTAAAGCAGTGCATGCGCTAAAGTGTCTCAACGGGTAGGACTTTATACATATTTATCGTATTTATGTTAAAAAGGAAGAGATAGAAGTCTAGTAAGTCGTAACTGAACTTAGCTTTAACTTTCAGCTGTGACATCTTCTGATGATTAGTTAAAACTCTTAAAACTCTTCCCCTACCGAAGGTCTGACTGACAGCGAACAAACGAAATCACTACACTTATAAAGTTGAAATTTGGTATGTGGGTATATTAGGAAGGAGGGGAACATTCAGAGAAGTTTTCTCATAGTTTCTACGGCTTCACGCTGTATTCCACACACAGGAGGGTAGGCAGAGGGAACCTAGTGTTAAGAAACTCCGTTCCCCACTTTCTGCTTTCTGGGGAAATTGCGTGTTGAGTGGCAGAACTCAACGCCGCGCTTTTGCCTCGACACCAGAGCGAAGAAATGGAAATATAAATTGAAAAAAATATCTCCTCGATTGGGGATCGAACCCACAACCAGTCGGTTTTTCAGTCACACTTTATACCCCTGTGCCACGACTGGCCCCCGAAAGAAGTTTCTACGGGAAAGAGAGATTTTATGTGTTAAAAACCATGCAAAAAGTTGCGGACCACAATTAGTGTTATTTTTATAATGAACAAATGTAGATATACGAGTATACGTGCCTGCCTACTACTTAGGTATCTTAAAAATATATTATCTGTATATTTATTATTTGGTTGATGATTATTTACTGTAAATTGGTATAAAATGTGAAAAAAATCTGTAAACCTTTTAAAAAAAATTATAATTCTTTGGTGACATATTTTGTAATAAAATATTGATTTTATTTTTGTGTTTCTTTGTTTTTATAATGAAAAATTAACATTTATGGGAGAGAATAATTTAGAATTATCATTTGGCAAGAGAGCATATTTATTAAATTAAATATTTAAATAATAATTCGCGGCGTAGTCGAACCCGCAACCATCGCGCCTAGTCTTTCCAAATGTGCCACGAGTGGGTCACTAGCATCATTAATATATTTCTTGAAAAAAGCAAGAATCCATCATGTTTACCTACATTATTAACAAAAAATTGTAAAATATTTCTTTTACAATTCACTTAGATACATAATGATAAGAGACACGTTTTGTTGAAGAAACCATTGTTATATCTTTAGTATACAATTTATAATTAATACATTTCTGAGTAATCTCCGAGGACTATACGTTGAAATTTACATTTATTTAACGTCATCGTGACTCAGTTTGCCTCTACGTTTTTGATAGTTATTGGTTTAAATTTGTATCTCACGTACAGCATGGTACGCAGAGGGGCCCTTGTTTTAAGAGATTCCGTTCGTCACGGACTTTCGTTCCGTTAGGACCTCAACGCCGCGGATTGTCTTGTGATTAGAGCGAGAACATGAAAATAGCTCATTTCCCCGAGTTGGTATCGAAATGAACATCGTCACAGTTTAATTTTCTTTTAAAATTACAATATTTCATATACTTTATAGTTTTTAAACTATTCATCGCTATTCAACTCTATTGGGTCAGTTTGCGACTGTAAGCGTGACGGGTTGTGGGTTTGATTGTTACTCTCTGATAACGAGGTAACGCTCGGCGAGTTCCGCGGAGTTCCGCCACTACGAGGCCTCGAGAATTCGGCGGAAAGTGAAGGTACCCTGCTAACTGCAGAAAGGGGCATGCCCACAAACCTATTTGAGGTATGACGTCACACTTCTTCATATAGCTTCAAGGCTATTTGGGGCTCAGTAGAAACCACTTATAAGAGAAAGCGAAATCTAATCATAAGTACAATCGTACACCGAGTCGCGTCGTGGCCGTGCCGATGTAACACGCAGCTTAATTCACCATAATACATACGAAAGCTCTTTATTGTTACTTGAAGTACGTCAAATAAACATTAAGCCACTAAATGAATAACTGCACTTAGCTACCCTATTGTTCATATACAACTGAGACGGTACATATGTATACCTACCACCTCCACGTCTGGTATGATAGTCTGAAAGGATCCACTGTAACGCTTTATCTCGCAAACAGCAGCGGGAGGCAGAGGCAGGCAGAGGGAACTTAGTATTAGGACACTTTCCGCCGAGTGTTGAGTGGCGCGACGCCGCGCTTTGCCTTATTACCGGAATCTAGGCCTTATTATAGGAATCTTCTTGACTTTATGTTAAACAAAAATACGGACAACAAGAGATCGTAAAGAGGCTTTCTATTTCCACCAACAAAAATTAAATTGTAGAGAAATTATAAGACAAACATTAAAACAAACTACCAACTTATAGAAAAATACACTTAAAAGATTTTTATATGCACTTCCAATATCAACACTGAGTCGTGATTCTGAATAATAATCGAGCTGTTGTTACATAATTAATTCAAGAAATTCTCACATCTCACGTTCAAATAATTAAATTTTGTCTTTTCATATGCATCGACGTTATGGTTTCACGTTGTATCCCGCATGCAGGAACTAAGAGGGAAGAGAGAACAAGGAAAGACGCAACATGGCTTGTTGGATGGCGGATCTCAACGCCACGGTGTGCGATGTTGTGGATGATATTGGAGCTTGTAACGTACTGTGTGGTTGGAGAATTCATCGGCAGGTAGCAGGTCAAACAGTTGCCCAAAACACTCTCCATGATCAATGCAGTAGAGAATGGACAGCAAGGAGACGTCTCTACGCTAACATTATTGGATGCCCAACGATTCGAACAGTTCTACGTTGTATGCGGTAGATAGGGGAATTGTGCTCAAGATGGCATACTATGATAAGATGACACATTACCAATATTGATGAAACTATTAGCGCTAAGTGCGATCTTGTGACGTTTAGAGAGTGTCTGTAGATGCAGGTAGTGCTTAAGTTCAGTATGGCTGAAAGTGAATGCAGAATGCAGATGGATCGTTATTTTCAATTGCAACAAATTTTTCTTTCGCTTTTGCTTGATGGTGAAAAGACATGTAAGATAAAGATTTTCTATTTGAACTAATTATAAATGTAAAATAGGGTTATTATATGACACAACTAACAGTAAAAGCGCATCCTAAACTATAAACTTTTGTCACAACGGTTAAAATTAAATTCATATATCTATTGGGTAAGATGACATACAAAACGTGAGTATAAGATGGCATACTATCTTACCCAGTTTATGTCAGTTTACCCCGTAGATATGTCGTCTTACACTAGTCGACCTAAGTGCGATTTTTGTTTGTTTTTATGATGATTGTTCTGAAACTAAAATAATTTCGTTGATTATGAAATATATATTGGTAAACGCAATATGCTGTTCTCAGATGACTTTATTTATTTGAAATATTTGTCTTGAAACATAAAGTATGCAAGTAGGCACCAGCTCAGAGATGAGAACAGTACCTACTCCTACTTTCGGTGTCTTGGAATGCTGTATCCCACACACAGCAGGGTAGGCAGAGAAGCCTAGTGTAAAGACACGCCGCGCCTCACTTTCCGCATAATTCTGGACGCATTGCGTGTGGAGTAGTGGAACTCAACGCTGCACTTTGCCTCGACACCAGCGAAGAAATGAATACCTCGAGTGGGGATCGAACCAACAACCAGTCGCGTTTACAGTCACTCTCTTGTGTCCCTGCACTTCGACTGGCCTAACTGCGATCACGCTATATTGGGAGGACGGGAGTTTTCTTAGTGATTCCAACTAGTCTTCTGGGGGTTGAACTACCCCAGATTCTTTTCACATTACCTCAATAGAAGATACAAACTTATTTCGGCACTGTTCGACGTTTTCCAGAAAAGGAACTGCGCGGTCGCAAATGTGCAATGTGTATAGCAACGTATGCAGTATTTTTTTTTATAATGAATAGGCTTGCGTTGGACCGCATCAAGTCTGGCGAGCGTTGATGCGATCTACGACCTGCAGTACACAATAGAATTCTCTAAAATATCATAAACACGCAAAATAAACAGAATAGGGGGCAGCAGACAACTTTGGTGTAACATGGACGCCACGTGACATATGTATTCGGAGCAAAAGCCGTCGGTAGCGACATTGATACTGCGCCCAGTGAGAAAGCTGGCAAATCTGGCGATCCACTTGCATATATGATGGATGAAGTGTGAAGCTGAATATCATAAGCAGCTCTATCTAGTAATAATAGTGGTAATTAATAACGGTACTACACATGAAGATTTACAAAGTAGTTTGTATCCGACAAAGTAGATGGCGCTAAATTTTATACGTATTTTCTTAATTTTTAAATAAACAAGCTAGAAATAATTAATTCTTAAATAGTATAAATTAAATATAAATTTAATTTATGCCAATAAAATTCTAATCAAATATATTTCCATGATTATTGTAGGCATTTTTTTAACAAGTTCTCTTAAAAAATTTTAGATGGCGCTAAATAAAAATATTACTGCATGCTAATATTTTTAAAACTAAATAATTTTATTTAAATTAAAAGGCAATTAAAGTCAGCTTTTTAATACGACATTTACAACTTTACAACAATCACAATTTACAATTATTATTATGTGTATGTTATTTTACGTAAATATTTCTTTACATCTGTCGTCGCGCAGGGGCGCAAGCGTGGGACTGTAAACGCGATAGGTTCCGGGTTCGATTTCCACTCGAGAAAATGAAATATTTAATATTTTCATTTCTTCGCTCTGGTAACGGAAGCAGCTTCGCGTTTATTTCCACCACACATCACGCAATGACTCCGGAATCAAAAAGTTGGTAACGGAAGCGACTTAATGGGAACAGATTGTCATAATGGGAACGGCGTGTGTTAAGATGGTTCCCAGGTTCCTCAGCGTGAAGCTATAAAAAAACATATATAATTTGAATTTTCCACTTTCCCACTAGGCCAAACATTTTTAAAAATGAACAGTAATCTTAAAAAATTTAATCAACTTCACGTAATATCCCGCATACCTAATGTAAATCTAATATAACAATCTAAAATATCTAGTAAACGATAAATAACAATAAATGAATTGTTTACTTTTGTATGAAATTTCTACAGAACTAAAATCAATTTAAAAAATTTAAATATTTGTAATAATACTGATTAGCAAATTTACTCAGAGACAAAAATATAGTCTAACTAGGTTTAAAGTGGAATAGTTATTAAGTAAATTAAAGTAAAAATACAACAATTTTAGTAAGTCTAGAAAAAAAATCATACCAAGCTTACTAAAACATATATATATTTTTTTTAAATACTAACTTGCTACATTAAAATTGAACCTCTTTTTATTATTTCGACTTTAAAAATGTAACTGTTTTATATTATCACTAAGATTAACAATGGATTCGATTCCCGCTCAAGGAAATGAATTATTTTCATTTCTTCGTTCCACGACTCTACACGTAGTCTTGGAAATTGGGAAGTGTGTGGAACGGAGTGCCTTTACACTACGTTCCATCTGCCTTTAACGCTATATGCGAGATACAGCGCGAAGCTGAAAACTAATAAATCTATAAATCTCGCTACTAGTTACCTTTACGTCCACTGAGTTAACGCGTTAAATACAATATCACGAACACAATTAGAGGTGAAAGTTAGGCATGATGCAATTATAATTTATGTTATATATATATATATATATAGACTTACTTTTATTTACAGAATCTGTAAAATATCTGTAATACAGATACTTAGCAAGCTATTTCTCTCAATATTAAGCGATCGGAGAAACTAGTGTTAAGACATTCATTTTATTCTTTCTGCACTTTCTGCCCTATTGACAATTTTATAACTTCTACTTGTGAAAAATTATGAAAGGCTTCACTGATTATTTGTGTAACATGTTGAAAGAACTATAAGATATCAAAAAGTAATATAAAAAAAATAATAAGAAATAAAATTCAGTAATACTAATTTATTATTTTGATTGTTACTATAATATTAGTTAATATATTAATAAATAATGAACAGCTCTGCGGTTAATTGTAAAGGACAGACTACTATACAGATAAACAATAACAAACTACTAAAAATTACTTCTCTCTAATATTGGTTAAATAAAAACCGCAGTTATCCAAATCGTTTATTCAAGCAAATGAACATATTATGAACAAACTATAACATTAAAATTTACCTACTTATATTATTTACACTCCTCTCTCTCTCTCCTACGCTATCTTAGACTACATACCAAATGCAGAACAGAGTTTCATTGTTCAATAGTGAAGCTATTTAAAACATTAAGTTCAATCAAAAATTTAAATGGGAATGAAATTATATTCTGCATCTTTTTTGTCATCAATGAATCCAACTGCCCCAAACAATGCCTGCAGGCCTGGCTATGAAAGATTCAAAAATGAAAGGTTCTAAATTCTGCTTTTAATTCAATCATAGTCAAAGCTCCTGGCCTCAGATCTGTGGAAGTGACATAGCCTCAAGATGAAACCCAATATAAAGAAGTCGTTCCACAGATATCAATAACACCACAACATCAACAATGGTTTGTCAAAACTTAAATAATGCATATTATATTGTGATTTACTAAACCTACGCCCCGTCTGGAGTCGCATGGGGCCATCACTTGGTGATGCCCCCAAGCTTCCCTACGGACCCCAGTCAGGCAACATATATTACTATTCAATACAATGTCTGTCTGAGAACTAGTGGTGGTATTTGACTCATTTTAATTTAAATCAAGTAAAATAAAAACATAATAAATAACTTAAGAAAGGAAGGTGAGAATTCAATTTGCATTAATTATTTTTGAATGGAAATGGTTGTCATTGTTTAATTTTTTTTTTTATATATTTATGTAAATAGTTGTTTTTATATAAATAATATGTTACAAGCTTTTATATCTTAAGTTTGTTTCTATACATGATAAAATTAGTCAAATACCCTAAATAGACTACAACACCTGTGTCACAACTCACTTGTGGTGCTCGGAAGACAAATCACACAACAAGCGCACAAACAGTGATGACTCCCGGCACATTGCACAGTCAAGTTCCAGATGGCAGTATTTGGTCATGATTACCATTCCTGAAGTTTTATATTATCCTCTCCTTATATATCATTACATACAAAAATATTCTAATTTCAAAATAAATCTATAAACGCATAAAATTATAACTTCAATCGAAATATCTCTTTAACCCTAATTATTATAATAATTTTTAAAAAAGTGATATTTAAACATGTCGTCGTCTCCGTACTCCGTAGGTGTCCACTGTCCACCGCATGCACTTTCACGCGGGATCCCAGGGGGTTGCGAACAGACAACGTTAAACATAATATTACAAGAGTAAATAAAATATTCTCAGTAAAAACTCTACGAGGATATCTACGCAGACCCAATAACATACAAAACTCATATGATTTTATAACATTCCACAGTACAGTCTCTCACGGGGGCTCAGCGGCGTTCACTGTGACGGGCCGCCCGGCGCCGCCTGGCTCGCTGACTTGGTGATGACGATCGTCTGCTTGCCCCCCACGCCCGCCTTGCTCAGCTGCAGCATGTTAGAAGGCAGCGTAATGATCTTGTTGCCCCCCATCGCGTTCGCTGATACCAGCTTCACGATGGTTGCACCCGGCGCCAGCCCCTGCGCCGCGCTCACTGGCACGGCGGGCCGGTTCTGCACCATGGCCATCTTGGGGACCGTGGCCACCGTCATGCCCGTGGAGGTCTTCACCAGCGTTACGTACTGCGGCGCGGCGGTGGACTGCGCACCCGCGCCCGCCGACTTCTTGATAATGACGGGGATACCGGCGTTACCGCCCGCCTGCCGCAGCACCGTGCCGCCCGCCGCCACCGCCGCCGAGCTAGCCGTGCTGGCCTGCTCACTAGACTTGGCCGTCACGATCTTGTACACGGGCGCCTTCACCTGCTGGCCCGCGATGGCGCCACTCGCGATCTGGATGGCGCCGCCGCCACTGCCAAGGACGGGCAGGCTGCCGGCCCCCAGCTTGACGGGCATCTTGCCCTGCATGTTGACGCCCGCCTGGATGGGCACGCCGCCTGCAGTTTTCACTAGCACGTTGCTTGTGCCGATTTTAACGTTTCCGGCGCCGATTTTGAGTGGTACGTTGGTCGCCACTTGCCCTACTTTTTGGACGCTATTTGCTGTAATTTTACCCTGAATGTTTGCAGCACCGATCTTGAGGGGCACAGTATTGCCTGCGAGCTTAACGTTGCCGCTTCCCAACTTGACTGGTACGCCGGCGCTAGAACCCGTCTTGACTTGCACGTATCGAGGAGTGCCGGACGTGCCGGATGCTGTGCCGAGCACGATCTGTGCGTTTGACTGCGGCGTAGACACTCGCACGCTGCTCGGTGTTCCGACTCCACTGACTATCCTGGTGACTCCTTGAGGTGTGACGGCGGCGACCTTTATTTGTTGAGAGGAACCTGCTGCCGGGGATTTCACAACTGTTTTTCCTTGATAAGTCTGCTTTAAGGATGGAGTATTTGACGATATTTTAACTGCAGCCTGTGCTGGCATCTTAATAGGACCAGACACTACTTTCTGGGGTGTAGAAACAATAGGAGTAGCCATAGGCGACGCGGCTGCAGCTATGGGTCGGTTGGGCATGTCTGTTGCAGTGGGAGGCAAACCAGAAGCAATAGGAGAAAGAAGTCCAAAAGCTTTTGATGCATCTGGCTGTCCAGCAACTGGTGAAGCTGGAGGTGGTGCCGCCACTGGTTCTGCAGATGAAGGATAACGAGCAGGAGTTACTTTGCCACATTTTTGAACTTGAAGCAGATATGTAGTTACAGTATTCATAGCTGGCCAGCATAGTTCAAGAGAAGTTGTACCAGCCCGTACAAGTGCCACGCGGCCAGCTTGTGGTGGTACTCCAACTTCTAGGTACCAAAGATCTTTGCAACAGATTTGATTATTCCATGTTTTTCTATAGCCATCCCTTCCTGACCAGATGTAGAGCCTTGTTTGAATAGCAACAGCACTGTGGCCAGCTCGGGCTCGTGGGACGCTTTCCTCAAATTTGTCCAATGCAATATTATCCCATGTCATGCTGTCTAAGTTAAGAGATGCTAATGTATTTGTACATTTCCATTCCTTTTCATGTGTGGCAAGTTTAGATTCGTCTGGCACTAATGGGACCCACCCACCATATACATACATGTGTTGTCCAATGACAGTGGCTGTGTGGAGAGAACGTGGTAAGGGTGGTGGGCCACCTAGTTCTGGCCTTGACCACGACATACTATCCACATCAAGCACCCACAGATCACCCAAACGTGAGCCACTCATGCCACCATATATTATTAATGAAGATTTGCCAGAACTTCTGTCTGTGTAAGCAACACCACTGTGTGATTCACGCGGAGGTGGTGACTGGCCATAAGTATGTGGGATATCCCATACAGTCATAGATGAATTGGGATACAGCTCCAAAGTGTATAAATCATTTAAATACCTAGGTATATTATTTTTGGGGTCGTCGCTTTCATTGGCTAACCCACCAAACAGGTAAACCTTACCATTCAGGAGAGTGAAGCTGTGACCAAGTCGAGGGCACGGTGGAAGGCCCGACTTCGGCGGTAAAGGCTTGAGACGTTTCCATTCCCACCGTGAAGCTTGCAGTTCGTACAAATCGTTAGAATACTTGCCGTACTCCACCATGCCGCCAAAAACTAGCAAGCGTGTACCGTCCACCACAAAGCCGTAGGCAGCGCATCCTGGAGGAACCTCGCCCTTCGTGACGGGGACGAACCATTGATTTGTGGTCGTGTTGAAGACATGGAGCTCGTGAACTATGCCTTCATTTCCGCCGCCGAAAACTATCATCAAATCCTTTATGGCAACCGCACGGTGGCCATGGCGAGGTCGTGGTTGCGGGCCGCTGGGGTTGCAAACTTTTTGCCACTTAAGTACAGCGTTTTCCTTCATTTTCACTATACATTTGTCACTTAAAGCTTTACACCGTATGTATCGCTCGGGATGCGTATCTATAGCATAGACAATGAGAAACGTCGTAAATAAGCTTTGAAGAAAATATTCGGGTTAGTCACAGCTGCGTAATCCAATCTAATTCAACTGTCTCTTTCGCACTTACACAAATGTCCTATGAGTATAAAAAAATCACCATATGCAGCTTACAGTGTATAACAAAAATGGCGTTAGCAACAGCAATGGCAACTTAACAAAAGGAGAAAGAACGGCGTCGGACGTCAAGAATTATCTATTGGCTGTGCACAGTGTATTAATTATGAATTAAAAGGTACTCTATGATTTTTTGAAAACGTTTAAATTAATATAGCGATATTTAGCTATGTCATAACAAATAGAAATAATTCTTAGATATTATTTTACGAAATAACTTTATATGATATAAAGCTTAAAACATAATTTTATTCATTATTAGAGTAAATATAATAAAAATTTTAAGACGCAAACGCAAGACGTTATTTAAAAATATAAAAATATCTTACCAATGTATGTTACAAATATTATAATGAATGTAAAAAAATTATACATATTTACTTAAAAATAATTTATTTTTTCTATGGCAATGAAGCGAGCTATTTCTTTCTATTAACTTGTAAGTTGGTAGTATTGTGTGATAAAATGCGCGGCAAAACAATTATAAATATTGAAGTTCTAAAGAAGTATAAAAACGTAGTTACTATAAAACTCTTCAGTATTAAATATAGATAGCAGTATGGAAAGCACAACATATATTTAAATGAAGATTATTAAAGTAACATGCCTAATTAATTTTATTTCGCTTCTAATATGAAAATAACCTATAAAGTTGTTTATTTACCAAATTTCACAGATCTAGATCAGTAAAAATAGTTTTTTGACATTTGTCATTTTTCCAAATAAACATTTCCATTTAATTTTGTTTGATTTAATCAAACAATTTTTATTTAAAAAATATATATTATTGTCTTCAATCAGCAGCCAATGACTTCCTACCCCCTATCCCAATTAACGTCTATATGAGGCATTATAGAAAAACCGAACAATTGTTTTTACTGTAAGAAGAGCTAAAAAATAGATCGATCGGAAAGCGTAACTCTCCGTCTGTTGCAATTAGGCTAAAAAAAGATAACATTATTGCACTGAAAGAGTAAATAAAAACGAATGAATCGATTGATTACGTATTAAAGGAAGTTTTTGTTCTATAAATTTCGTAAATACATAAAAGGCTACTTTATCCAGACTGTCTGTCTGCCAGTGTTTGATAAAAAATATTATTGCCTGTTTTTTGTAAATAAGCGAAATTTTTATCCATTTTAGATTTAATACGTCCGCACACAAATAAAGCACCTGAACCACTGCGTCAGATTTTACGACGAAATATTGTCAATAATATGGTGTAGTATGCGACGCCGACGAACATAATATGTTAAATTTGTGTGTGTGGCGAGCCTTAATACTCTGTATGTACTTTGTTTATTTCTTGTCATTGTGACAGATAGACATAGTCAAGTATTCGAATATGAAATTGTAGTGATTTATTATGCTTAAAACAAAATGTAGGAAATTGAAAAAGATAATAAATATTCTAATGCATTTTTTCGGTAAATAGTTTATAGATAGGTAGATAAGACGTTGTTGTAACTGCCCCACTGTGCCATGGTGGTCTCATGTATAAATATGTATTTGTATGTGATTTTGTATAATTATTTTTAATTTGGCTGTAATATAACAACACATTTAAATGGGTGAAGCCACATTTAGGTTGTTAGCATAATATAAGTAAGATAACTATTTATACTTTACCACAAACATTTCTGCATATTTTAATTGAATTTAAAGTAAATGTATAAGCATTTTAAAAAACATTGTAATAGTTTTTATCTTAATGCTGTATCCTGCACATAGCAGGGTAGGTAGAGGGAAACTAGGAGGCTAGTGTTAAGACACTGTTTTAGTAAGATACTTCTGTTCTCCACTTTCACCACACCACAACAAAATTTATACTAATTAGTTAGTTAATTCTGTCATTTGACAAAAAATATCATAAGGAATTGCAAATTAAACTGTTGCCATCTATCAGTCCGCCACAACCTCAGGGTTGGCAGGCTTAAACACGTCACTTATGTTGATTATTTGCTACTTACTATTATTTGCTCATGTGTTATTCTTGTGAACTATATATCAAATTAAACCTTACTCTTTTCTCAACAGTAACAAATGGCTGGCTGTAAAATAACTACCGCATGCAGGGGTTGCTGGCAGCCCCTGGCATTTGAGTTTTTATTGTATACTACCTATAGCAGTGTAGGCCGGGGGAACCTGAGAACCTAGTTTTAAGACAATCCGGATCGCCGCCGTTTCGCGCCGTTCAACACGCAATATCTCAAAAATTGGGCGAATAGTGGCAAAAGGAATGTCTTAACACTAGAGTCCCTCTGTCCTTGCTGTCCGTTTAAGACGCAATGTCTCGACTATTCGGCGGAAAGAGAGGAACACTAGTTAGCGATAAACTGCTTTGTGTGACAGTGAACAGTGAAGACTTCTAAAGTTATTATTATAAGTAGGTATTCTTTATGTATTATAATATATTGTTATAAATGGGAAGCTGTTAGTCGATAAAAACACATCTCTATATGTTTCTAACGACGATTGAGGCTCTACGTAATTATAATAAGTGACATGTATCACTCAATAACTATACTACACACCAGATACCTTCCAATCAGGACAAAGCAAGCAAGCAACTGCCTCCGTTTGCCACAATTCCACTGCTTTTATAGTCTTTTTCATCTACATCCATCCTCTTTTATACGAGTATACTAACAATATATTAATTTTTCGTTATTTCCACGAAGATCAGTCCTGAAATATATAAATATTAAACAATAAACAAGAGGCCTTGTTGTGGCCATGTTATAAGTTCAATCATTACCGTACCGTCCCCGGTGGATGTTAACGAGGGCTTAGGAGCTAAAATGATTTATGTTTTGACATTTCAGCATTGTTAATATTTTGTATAAATAATCTTAAATTCACACTCTGAGTGTGACACTCTGATGACATTTGTGACTAATTGACATTAAATAGGTACTCCTAATTGTACGTTCTCGATTTGATGTTGTTAATTGATTGATCTTTGTTAGCCTCTACTTATATATCATTTTTATAAGCCTCGTACGACTTACTGGTGAGTACGACCGAGTTTAACACATTTTATGTAACGATCATGATACGTATAAGCGGATATGCTATAAGACGGTTCGCGGGAAAAACTAAAATTAAATATGCAAGTAATTAGGTACTTACGTAGAGAGTCAAATCCAAGTTTTTATGACAGTGCTACAACTTTTGTAAAGGTCACTCTAGAAACTTTTTTTAGTTTCACGCTGTACCCGTATTGAAAGTAACTTCTCCTCACTGGGTAGATCGATTATAAACCTTCAAATCGCTTTATTATGAACACTTTCTACTTAGCACTGGCACTTAAACACTTAAACTATCACTTAATAACGTTTGCTTAGAGCTTGCTAGCAGTATTACAACGTCGCACTATGGGAAATCGAGGTCTATATCAGATCAAAAGTCGATAACTTTTTTATTTGTTAAAATAAACAATTGAATTTTTGCACAAGCATAAAGTATGAAATAGTGCGTTAGATGATGTTCAGATATTATACTTTAATTGGAGAATATATATATAAAAAAAATAATGAAAAAAAAGTTTATGTAATTTCCTTAGTCCACACTAGTAATAGCTGTAATAAAAATGTATTATTAAATTAGTTTATTAAAAAACAATGTTTCTTAAGCTATTATCTATTTGAGTAAGAAATTAATAGTTATGATTACATATTTAATAAAAGATTTAATAAAATATAAAGTTAACAAAAACTGATTCACAAGTAGAATAATATTAGAAATGAATGTATATTACATTATGAGTATATTATATTTAATTATACTTGGTGAACTTAGGGATCCATAATAAGTTCATTTACTTTTAAAAGATCC
>DWNA01000494.1:0-22735 GCA_018249835.1 Heliconius besckei | reverse complement strand
TTCGTTACTACAAATGCTAGGAGTCTCAAATTTTGCATAGACGTCACTAGGACGTAGCCATGGAGACAGAAATTAATAATAATAGTTCACGCGTGTGAAACCGCGAGCGGGCCGCTAGTTATTTATATATCTTATTCAGATATAAAATATTCTTGCGGTATATTATAATTGAAAAGGATATACAAATATGCAGGTATGTATGTGTATTTTATTATTGCTTCACGCATAGTAGGTATTCCACATTCCTTTTTATTCACTTCACGCTGTATCCCGCAGACAGCAGGGTAGGCAGAGGGAACCTAGTGTTACCTAGGGATACTCCGTTCCCCATTTTACGCTGTATTCTGGGGGAATTGCGTGAAGACTGGCGGGACACCAGAGCAAAGAAATATAGATATTAAACATTTCATATCCTCGAGAGGGAATCGAACCCACAACAGTCGCTTTGCTTGTGCCACGACTGGCCTCAATCGAATGTTGATAAACCGCTTAATTAGCATAATATCGAGAAATAATATTGAACTTGTCATAATAAATTGTGTTGTTGTGGTCGCTTTTAGCGCTTAAGCTTTGAGTAATAAGCGTTGGGCATGACACGTTCAATTTATGTTCCTCACCCGTCACGTCACTGACAGATTGTAGGGTTGGGGATGTTAATGTCAACCTATATAAAGCTTAATAGATGCCATTTCTGGCAAGAATAGAATTTTAATATTTTTTTATCAGCTTCAGGATTAATTCCTCATGTAGGAGATGTTTCGACCAATCAAGGCGGCCTAGAAAGTCCTTAATTTAAATGAATCCTTAATGTCAATTCATTTGTTTTGCAAAAATATGAATTGTTTAGGAGTACCTTTAAAAACTATAGTACTGAGTTTGATTTTCCTTTTTGTTTTTTATTGTTTAATTTCTTTTTAAGGTTGTTTACTTATTTTTTTGTTTTACTATCATCTATACCTACTAACATTTTTTTAGGTTTATTCAATTTAAAAAATAACAAAACAGATATATATTAATTCTTTTATCACATCTATCATATCTTCCTACCAGAGTTAGTGGATCCTCAGAGGTAATTTAATATTGTGAAAATAGAATGATCTTTTATACTTAGAAACATGCAATTCAGTCATTTAAGCATTTTGTATAAACTGAAAAGATTAATTTTTGAGCTTTTATTACACATTTTAAACCGAAGTAAGTAGTAAGGTAAGTAGAATGTATGAAAATTTGCACATACCTCCGACGAAAGATATTACCTCTCTAAGAAAATAATTTCTTATAACTATATAATTATTATAGTAAGCTTATATATAGCTGGACTTAAAAGTAAATATAATAAAATATATAAAAAAGTAAATATAAAGTTTGGATATAAATATCCAAACTTTTTTAAAAAACTGGTCAATATGAGTGGGATACACGTGATGGTGGTGGTTTCAATCAATGAACCAATAATTCCACCTATTTAAATTAGTTTCATTTTACCACTCGCCGTCGAAATAGACAAGGGGCGGCGTTCGGACATGACACGAGAAACAGCAAAAGAAAATCTCATAATATTATCAAAATTCCAATAACATAATATTCACATTATCGTATAATATACTCTGTGAGGCCGTCATAGCGCAGCGGTACAAGGGTGTGAATGTAACGCGACGGTTGTGGGTTCGTTCATTATTAATAATACTTTCTTCGCTCCGGCACCAAATTAAAAAGTCAGCGTTAAGTTCCGCCACTCAACATTCATTGGATTCGAAAAAATCCTACCCTGTCCCCTCCTCTGCCTACCCTGCTATATGCGGGATACGGCGTTCGTATACCCTCTTTCACTCACACATAACTATGAAGTTTAAAACGGCACTGCTCTGTTGGGCGCGGAGTGGATTTCTTCACGGGCCGTCTGCTCGGTATTGTGGACTCGGTCGTTTATTTTATGATCGTCAACTATACGAGAGCGGAGTACATTTTTGTACTGCATTATTTTCATAATCTTGTAAGAATAATATCTTCTATTAATAATTTTCTTTCAGTGTTAAAATTAATTATTATACGAGGTCTTCGTGGGGCAGAGGCACAAGTATGCGACTGTAAAAGCGACGGTTGAGCGTTCCATTCCCATCGGGGCATTGAAATATTTAATATTTTCATTTTCTCGCTCTGGTAACGAGGTAAAGGGCAGCCGTGAGTTCCACCACTCAACACGCAATGCCTTGTAAATTCGGCGACAAGTGAGGTATGGAAGTGCCTTAACACTAGGTTCTCAAGTTTCTCTTTTATGTGCGAAATAAAGCGTGGAGCTAAGTGGAATAAGTTATAGATTTTTTTATTTAATATGTAGACAGCGATTATATTGTTTATGCTCTGTTTCTTATTATTTAATGCTTGGTGACACTAAAATTGATCATATATATTTATTATAGTAAATTTTTTTAAATAACAATCTTTCTTGCCAAGAGGCAAAATATTAGATTTCATTTGAAATTGGATGTGAACTACAGTGATAATTTCAAAGGCTGTAAACGTAACACTATTAAGTACTTACATCACTAGAAATAAAAATATTAAATATTTCATTTTCTCGAGTGAGAATCGACAACCTGCAACCACGTATGTGCCCCGACCCCACAACTGGGCTCAAATTCACTATTGATATCAAAGGTAGAATAAAATGTAAACAAAAAATAGATACACAACATAAATGCATAAAATTATAATTAATTAGTTACTTAAGCGTTAAAAAAAGTTAATTAAACATAATTTCGACGTCGCAATATCTAATTTTCATTTGCAATCACAGCGCAGCCCGCAGTACAGTTTTCCTTGCAAACAAACGTATTCAATTGGATTAACAACCTATCGAATCCGAGCTCTTTCAATATCTGCCGACCTTGACTTTTCACGTTGGTTTAGATTTGATTTTCTTGTTGCATCACACGCTTGCTTGCTAGACTACAGTTTTAGAACAGCATAGGAACAGAAATAACTAAGAAATGAGAATGAAGAAAAAATTATGCTATCTCAATAAGTGTTGAATATTAAAAAATGTTACCTTATTATTTTATCTTATACATTATATTTACTGTCACGTTTATATATTAAAAGACATAAATAATGACATTCTGTGGAAATATTTTTTTGGAGGAGGCTGCTGCTGGAGAATGAATGGGAATGCTGGAGGTCCCTGCCTTCGCTTCGTTATCAAAGCGAGGACATGGAAATAATGAAATTTCACATTTCTTCGTCTGGAAATCGAACCCTGCACCACGACTGGTTAAACAAAGGTGTTATCGTACAAAACATTTATAAAGCTCCCGACAAAAAAAATATATAGTACAAAAAAAATATTACTATAACGAAATAAACAATAGGTGCAACTAAAATAGATGGCACAAAACGGATTCACTGAAAAGAATCTGTCATCTAAAGAAGAATCGAACGAAGGCCTTTCAGCGAATACAATGTAATTGTTTTAAATTGTATGAAGCGACTCGATTCGATACTGACGATGTTGCGAAGGTTAGGAAAAAGTAATATAGGAAGGAAAATATTCCAAAATTTAATAAACTATTGTCTTTTTATAGAATTAGTGATTTGTATTGTTTGTTTCTTCGTTGAGTGGTTGTGGGTTCGATTCACACTTCGGGGAATGAATTGTTCCCTCTGGTAATCATAACGCGGCGTTGCTTTAAGTCAGATATCACACAGAATGGGGAACATTAGGTTCACAAGTTTATTATGCATATATAAAATCTACCCTTCTATAATGTTGACACAAAACATTTTAGTAGAGGCCACCGGGCATAAAAGGATTCGCACGTAGCAAGGGACCACCCGATAAAAGCGCAGCCGTGTTTACGATCTGCACTCTGATAATAAATTCCTATAGCCATTTTATGATGGAAATTTGAGTGGGCATATGTATTTTATAGATTTTTTATTTTTTATTTTATAGAAAATTAAACCTAAGCACTAATTACATATAATTATTTAGGACAATCTGATAATATTATTTTTACAAGATGAAGACAAACCGATTGACGTATGAATTATCCAAATCGGTCCTTTTATTTAATATCAACAATGCCACATAGGAACAAACATACATACATAGAACTGATAAAACACATTACCCTCCTTCATATCGCACAATCGGGTAACAAACATAATATTTTTATGTAATGTATACATAGAAACATAATATAGAACAAATATAAATACATTTCCAAATTATACATTCCAGGTCGTTAGTTAGTCTGTTCTATCTTAGAATTAGTCTAATCTATCGAGACAATATGCACGCACTAGTGTTGTTATATATTTTCAGTGTTTCAGTGTTAAGTATTTAAATACGTAACAGGTGTTAATTGTAAACATATTTACTAGAAGCCAAAATTATTTAGTAAATAATATTCAATTATTTTACTGAGAAATTGATTTTTTTGTTATTTTGTTGACGTCTGTAGTTCATAAGTAAACTCTCTCTGAATACATATCTCTCGACTGGACACTTCTGTCCCCTAGGATAGTTAAACAAATAAATTTAAGTTATAATTTACTAAATATTTCAATTATGACCGTTTATCTTGAGCTTTTCAGCTCTACCCTCTATATGGGTATATAGTGAAATGTATGTTAAAATAAATGTTTATTTGTCAGTGTTAAGACACTCCGTTCCTCACTTTAAGCTCAATATACGAGACATTGCGTATGGAGAGGCGAAATGTAAATAATTCTTTACCCCCCAATGGAAATTCAGCTTACAACTATTATTATATATATTGTTTGTTGTCTCAAGTTTAATTAATGCATTATATTATATTAATAGTTTGTATAATATTCCAAATATCTATTATTTGCGGTTCCCACGAGGCGATCACAATGTTGTACATACAAACAGAACCTTGACCTACGATATAGGTATGTCCACTATATGTATGTTTCGGACAGCGTTGTTCTGCCTTTGAAGTTGACTGACACGCTAAAGCTGAATATATACATATGGATATGGCGGAAAAAGAAATTGAATTATAATTTATACGTATAAAACTTTGAACATAGTAGGCAGAGGGAATATGAGAATCTACTGTTAAGACAGTCCTTTTTCTGTTAAGACAATTCGTTCTCCACTCTCCGCCGAATTCTAGAGGATTGCGAAACTTTACAACGAAACCAGTCTCTCTGAATTTTTCAATTAATCTCTTGGATAAATTTTCCATTATTTTTGAAATATTGTTCAATAATTAAGAGGCGTTCTCCATCATATAGTGTTATATTTTTACTAAGACAACCCAAAACTGTCACCTGTCCATTTTCTTCACGAGTTTTTTTTACGGTTCCCAATATTTTTACAAATAGCACCCAATACAATTCTTGCGTTCATTTTTGAACACCTTTAGTAACATGTCCCCATGCACGGCGAAAATAGTGTTTTTTATCTTTTTTTTTAATTTTTCTCATCTCCGTAAAATATTTAAAATATATACAATATAACCCCGCTGTATATTAAGCAAATTTTAAGTAAAAACCTAAAATTGTTTAAAAAACTATGAGTATTTATGTATTATTAGGGGTTTACAATTTCGAAAATTCATTTATATTCTCTCTACTATATGAAATAAAATAAAAATCTATTTTGTACATTTTTCGAATGTTATAAAAATGTATATAACGAAAAAACTAAAAGCGGCTTTAGCAGACTTACACTCTTAGCCGACAATATGCTATAGTTATTATTATATAGACGAGCTCTGCTCGCTTCACCAAACAATTTGTATAAGAGTTATCTCGTGCTACTGTGTTAAAGATGAGAAGCACTAACAGCAGGGTAGACAAATTGAACCTAGTGTTAAGACACTCCGTTCCACACTTTCCCTTAAATTTTTCGAGGCATTCAGTGTTCAGTGGCGAAACTCAACGTCGGTCGAGTTAATTAAATTATTCATTGACATCAATATATTTGACTGTCAGTCAATTCTGTTTTTTAAATGAATGTACTTCTAGCGGGCGAAGCCGCTAGTCTCTTAATATTACTTAAAACAATACAAAATACATAACTATTTCCTCTTTTCGAATTTGAACCTACAACTCTCTTATTTTTAGAAAACAGTATATGAAAGGAACGTCAGGATAGATCAAAGAAAATAATAAATAAAAATAGAATTGTTGGCACAAACACGAAAGAATAACGATAATTCATATAATTTGACTGACATTTAACATCTAGACGAATTTCGACTAATAAGAGACATACCACTGTTATTATTAGGAACGTATATTTTTTTAATAATTTTAGACTATAGCTTATTTTCAGCATGTAGAGAAAATGTTTTAAGGTATATTTATTAAATATGATTAACATTAAATAATAAATATAGTCTACTGTATTGTAATGTTTAATTTTTATTAAGTAAGCCTATATGTTTTTTTTTAATTGTGAAGTAATTAAAAAGTGAACTACAACAAGGACTAAGACAATCAAATCAACTTTTATATGGAAGGAGTTGGCGATATCTTAACCTATATATTGAATATCCGGATATATTATAATATTTTATATTTGGGGCCTTATACTACATATTTGCTACACTTTCAATGCTTATAATAAATCTGGAAATTAATTTAATTTAGCTTTAAAAATTGGAGACATTACATTGTAAGAATAAAATATGTATATATTTTTTTGTTTTTAAACTATTCTGATATTACGTAGTAATAGTGCTAATATACATAGCAACCTGGCAACATGCACGTGTGAAGTACATAATTCTGATATAATGGAATGTTTATTACCGCGCTAAATTTCAAATTTGAGAACAGTGGTGGCGAAGGGGCGGTAATGGGTTACAAGCAAAAAAAGGAAGTTTCGCATTTTTATAATACGAGTATATCGCGCGTATACAGCAAAGTTAAGAGTGTGAAGGTGCTAAAGTTAGTGGAAATGAGTTAGATTTGATAGAATGAGTCTATAGATATATAATTCTTCTTCACCCCTCTCTTCATCATTTTGGTTATCTGACTGACAGTTAAGGCACAGACGAAGCAACTTCCCTTTTTTGTCTCTCCTATGGCATATTTCCGAAAATTCGTACATATTTAGTAAAAAGAATTTCCATTTATCGTTATACTGTCCAAGCACATATAGTTGGGGCCGGCCTTAAGTTTAATATATAGAAACAATGAGAAGACATGACGGTAAATATGTGAAAAAACTTTTACATAATCGGGAGGCGTAACAAACATTTCTTAATCGTTATGTTATAAAATGTTAAAATGTTAAAAAATCAGCTTCACGCTGTATCCCGCACACAGCAGGGTAGGCAGAGGGAACCTAGTGTTAAGACACTCCGTTCCCTGCTTTCTGCCAAATTCTGGAGGCATTGCGTGTTGAGTGGTAGAACCCGTCGCCGCGCTTTGCCTCGACACCAGAGCGAGGAAATGGAAATATAAATGTAAATAAATATTTCACTTTCTCGAGTGAGGATCGAACCCACAACCGTCGCGTTACAGTCACACCCTTGTACCGCTGCGTCACGACGGCCTCGTTATCTTAAATTATATAAGACCTGTAAAGTAAGCTAGGGTCATTTAGAAACATTACAGTAATTCGAATCAGCGTTGCCAGAGGTACCGATTTTGATGGGAATTATTCCACACACTTTGAGAATTCTTTTTTTTATTTTTTTTAAAGTTTATAACAACTTCAGAGATATAAGTCCCGCTTTTCCCCGAGAAATCTGGCAACACCAATTGTGTTCTGCCACCCACCTATTAAACAAAACAAGTGTAAAAGTTTATTTAATAATCTAAAACTAGTGTGATGTTGGACGTCCTGTCAAAACAACATTACAACGACTACATACTTGTAAATATAAATTAAGTCTCGTCTTCTAGCATCACAGTATAGCTTCATGTGACTCAGTGCGAAGTATCTCATGTTTAAAAGCTTGAAAGTGAGCTTTTATATCAACAAAGTCGTAGAATAAAACGAGCATTGTTACCGACTTCAAAACATAATAGTTAAGTAAAGAAACAATATTATTTTTAAAATCTTTACTTATTTAAGTTCAGTTTTCACTATTGTATATTGACAACAAACAATCCTTAACGCATATTTAAAATATTATGAATACTTGAAATATTAATCTCATACAAATAAATAAAAACAGCAGATACCCTCATAAAGGAGCTACACAATTAAATTTAATTGAAACAAATAGTTACTGAGATTATCGCGTCCAACCGTACAAACTCTCCTTTATAATTTTAGTAGAGCATAGATACGGTTTATTTCATTCCATCATCACTTTTGTACCGAAACATAAACCGAATGCAAAGTATATTAATACGCGCGTCTCATTTTCAACAGCTATTCAGTAGTTGTTAGACATATTGGCAGTTTCAAAATATCTCTACGTAACAGTTCATTACAGCCTCTGAAGTTTTCTAAATAACAAATGGTGGGACGGAAACTTTGACCTTGATTATTAAACTATAATTCAGGGTTGACTCTAAGACGAGTGGACTCATGTTATATGTAACAATTAAATATACTGTTACTTATTGAAACATATAACTAAATAAAATTAAAAATTAAATTAGCTTCATGCAGAATCCCGCACACAGTAGGGTATGCAGAAGGAACTTAATGTTAAGACACTCCGTTCCCCACTTTCTGACAAATTCTGGAGGTATTGCGTGTTGAGTGGCAGAACTCAATGAAAATATAAATAAAAGATAACTTCCCCAGTCGCTTCTAGGTTAAATTATTGTTTTTACCATCTGGGTTAGTTATTTAAAGTCACTAACCGACTGTATTCTTTTCTTCTTGGATATAAATTATAATTATATAATAATTTATATCCAAGAAAAAATATATTTTGAACAAAACAAAATCAATTCTGAAGCGATTAGCTGAAGATATTGAATTATTATAATTTTTTTAATAAAAATAATAGTCAGGCATAACAACGTTCTTTAGTTTAAGTAAACAAGGAGAAGCTACTATCTAAACACTCACTTTTACACTTTCTCAAACTGTCACCTTAAGACATCCATTTAAGCACGCAATTATTTGTTTTTCTTTTCAACTTCACACTGTATCCCGCATGATCCCGAGTAGTGCTAAAACACTCAGCTTGCCACTTTCCACCGTATGAGTAACTGGCCTCACTAACCACGATTAATAATTAATACCAGTATATTAAAGAATAAATGTATATTTTTCATCTAAAACGTAAATATTTGTCAATCTCGCCATATTTTAACAAACACTCGCCCAAAATATATAGATACGTTAGTCGCTGAGAGATGAGTCCGATTTATAAAAGATTTCCGCTACTATTTCTATCAAAATAAACGTAAGCGATCAAATCGGTGGATCGTTCGTTCAATCTATATGTGTCTCTTAAGAAATAACAATTGGCTACTTCTAATATTGCTGAAAATATTATGAAATTCTAGTTGTAAAGCTAATATTTTTATATCAACAATAGATATTTGTTATTTTTTTCTATAGAAATTAGAATAAATACAATTACAGTACCGTCAACGAGTAGCGGTCCCTAGAGCTAACTGTAGATTGTTGCGCATATTAGAATTTAGAATTTTTCTTACTTTTGACTATTTAATCTGAGTTAAAAGCCCATAACTACTATTTTACTCTTTGTTTATCTTTCTCTTATATGAAAGCGATATGAGAGAGGTTTATTTTGGTAAATATTCAAGAATATCGAAGAAGAAGGCACTGTTTAAAGTGCTATAATAAAGGGAAAAAAAATACTTAATTTTGTTTTAGGAGATTTCATTTTATTTTTTTATAGCAAGTAAAGCAAAACGAAGTGAACAGTGTTCTACGCCTTCAGGTCTTAAATTAAAAAACAAAAACTTTTCTATACTAAGTCTACATAAATATAATTTACTATATTTATTTAATTAATATCAATATTAATAAAAGTAAACAAAAATGCGCAATAATATATAAAGAGGCCGAAAGAGAAAATACAAAGGGATTTTCATTTTTTTATGGTCCACAGCTGTTAGTTGATGGTTTCAAACTGAGGAGCTCAGGTCCATAATACATTTTTATAAAAATAAGAATTTTAATTAATTTTTTTAAGATTTTTTTATATATATGCTTATTTTTTAAAAATACAACAAAATTCATTGGTATTTTATAGCAATCTTGAAATATATTTATTATGTCGCCATGTTATGCCACATCGCGTCCCCGAGTTTGGTGTTTCACACGGAACTTCCCTCCGCAGAACGGAGAATCGAAAGCTAAATAAATGACAATTTGGATATTTTTTATAATTTTATATACCTCTAAAACATGTGGATGTTGATAAGCTCTTCGTTTTTGAAGTCCGTTAAAAGAATGTATATTTATAAATCAGCTACTGGTTATAACGGGTTCGTTCTAATACCACAAAATTGTTTTAAGCAACTACCTAAATACCTGCTTTTAGTCACTAAATTCACTAAACAAACCCCTTTTTAATGTACCGTTTCATACAACTTCGCCCGCAACCTTAATTACGTTGACAATTCTAGATATAGATATGCGTAGGCATTATAGTTTTCATTTCATTATTTATTTATACTACTGTGGGACGAGGTAGGTATAGAAATATTATTATATTATATATATATTAGTTGCGTTAAGACATTTTGTTTTCCATTCTTGAGTAATTACATATATATTGCTTTTTGACATAACGCCTCGTAATGTCTAAGGAGACGGATGAATGGAGAATAAAAATATTTTCAAGATATACAGTAACTACTGTACTGACTGCAATTTCGATAATTTTAGCCAAGAGAATTAGAAAAACATACTCGTATTTATTTAAAAAAACGTATGTTTTTTCCTACCTTTTTAGAAAAAAAATTGCTTATTTCCTTCAAATTCGTTGCTATAGTAACGTTCAAATTGTATAAAGTTTACGTTCTCACGCGGCACACTGCCAAAGGAAATCGGCTCCTCTGTCAGCCACTAATCACTATACGTCATATGTACTATGGAAATCTATATAAAGTGTATTCAAATATAAGTAGAGATATTCTCTATTTATTCTATCTGTAAGAGCGTTCATAGAAATTAAGTTTAGAAAATTAGATAATTTCATAAAACTTATGTAGTAGAATGTTTTTTTATCAGCTTATCCCGCACACAACATGGTAGGCAAAGGGAACACTCTGTTAAAACACTCTGTTCCTCATTTTCCGAGGAAAAAGATGTAGTTTCGTCAACTACATCTTAATCTACGCCTAATCATTGTAGTTTAGTTTTACTGTTAAAACTATAGTAACTTACGTTAACCATATATTTTCAATTTACTGTAACAAATTAATAATAATAATAAAAGTGATATAAGCAGTAAGATAAAAATAAAATGTTAAAAATTACAATTTTCCACTTTCGTCATTGAAAAATTACTACATCCAAACTAATGATATTATATAAAAGAAAATACAAAATCTTTTCTTATACTGTAGATTTACTGTCGTTTTTCTGATACCAATTTTTATTTCACGTCAATTTTGACGTTAATGAAAATTAACGATTTTACAATACTAGATACGAGGTTTGTTCATATTTTGTCTTAAAACAGCAGCTGCTCAAAAATGGAGAACGGAGACATTTACCACTAAATCCTTTAATTTGATTAAACCTTACACTTTCAGGAAACGGAAACCATTAATCAACCAATCATCGTTCATCCTATTTATCATATTTATAAGTGTATGAGCTTCGTTATTATATATAATTTATTTCACTTTAAATATTTAATTAAAGTTAATATATAATACCGGTGGTTAAAATTTGACCAATTACTCTATATCGAGACCTGAAACATTATTTTAAGCGTACATTATTTTTGGTCACATTTAATACAATATTCACGAATGAAATACAACTGTCGTTATGCAGCGGTACAAGGGTGTGACAGTAACGCGACGGTTGTGGGTTCGATCCCCACTCGGGGAAGTGAAATATTTATTTAGGTACGTTTATATTTCCATATCTTCGCTCTAGTGCCGAGGCAAAGCGCGGCATTGTGTTGTGCCATTCAAAACGCAATGCCCCCAGAATTCGGCAGAAAGTGGGGAACGGAGTGTCTTAGCACTAGGTTCCCTGCCTACCCTGCTGTGTGCGGGATACAGTGTGAAGCTGATTTAATTATTATTACTTTTTTTAAATACAACCGATCACTCTGAAAAACAATTCAAAACATATTTCATTCATTTCAAACATTTTTAATCTAAATAATAAGTTAGCTGAACTGAAATGAATATAGAAATATTCGTTTATTTTTTACTATCCTACTATGAGAATTTATGAAAGGTCGTGACGTAGCAGCTCTTGGTTTGACTTTAACCGCGAAGTTTGTGGGTTCGATTTCCACTTGTGGGAATGAATAATTTTCATTTCCTCGCTCTGTTAACACGGCAGACCGCGACAAAGCTTTCGCCGTTTTAAACGCAATGTTTCGGAAATTGAGCAGTGCGTGGGGAACGAGTTTAGAGTTAAGACACTCTTCATTCTATCTATTCTCTGCTTACCGCACAATCTTATGTCTTCACGTTCCTACCACAAAATATTGAAATAATAACTACCCTTAATATAGTTAAATTGAAAAAGAAAATCGTTTCACCACTGATTGTGCTATTAGGACGTCGATAACGGAAATGGCACTTCATTCACAATCAAAACTGCTCTTTTCACAGAAACCAACAATCGTAGTGTTGACGTAATTATGCCTTAATCGTCTTTTCTGGGAGTCGTAAAGTAGCTAATATTGCCTTTGGTTACGCTACTCTGCTATTAATGTACCCACGGCTGGAATAATATTAATTGATATTGTGGAATATATTAGATTTTTTTGTTTGTCTGTTTGTTTGAGATGATGGTGTAAACTATTTTTTATATATTTCTTAAGTTTTAAAGAAATTAAATTCTATTATTATGTCACAGTCATAGATTTAAACAATGATTAGTTCAATCGAAATAATATTATTTTAAATTGTTTTTTAGCGTAAAATAAATTAAGCGTAAAGTAATTTTTCTATTTTACTAACTGTATCCAATCTATGCTGTTTAAAATAGAAGAAAATAAAGAAATACGAAAATTTAAATGTTTTTGTACACATATTTTTGTGTGTGTAACAGTTTATCACGTATTTAAATCTTTTGCGCTTAAAATAAAATATCTAAATTCAGCAACCGTCAATCTCAATGTTTCGGTTACATTTATATAACAAAGAATAAACATTCAGTATTTATATATCCATATATTATAAAACTGTATTTACGATAATTTAGTCCCTTTGAGATACAATACGGTAAGATACGATAAAATCTATATTAAATATTAATATATTAAAAGAATAAATATATATATTTTTACTATAATTTGCTTATTATTTTATGCACATAGTTAAGGTGTATATATGATAGCCAACTCACCTCTAAGTCAGAGTCTAAGCCGTCCAAACTCGAATGCATATCAGACCGCAACGATATTCTATTAGGCCTCCTGGTGAGGCTGTTCACACCCATCAGCTTATGAGAACGTCCTAGTGTCCCGGCACCAATAATTTCCGGTTCACGAAACGATAATTTTTTACGTGGTCTTTCATTTATATCCATCGCACTATGATCGTGGCCAAGTCTTTCGATAATCGGGATAACCAGACGCGATTGCACACACACGTCATCTGTGGAGTCATACTGGCGCTGCAGAGATGCATCTTTTGGATAATTTCCACAGCTAAACTCCATATCTTCTTCATACCTTTTCATAGCTCCCACGGACAAAGGTCTCGGTCTAACACCATATTCGCGGGGCACTTCGTCGATCCGGCTCCTGTGCTTTGTTTTCCTAATGTCACTAAACTCCGGCTCTGACCTCGAACTCTTTAATCTCTCCTTATTCTTTTTCTTCGACTCCTTAGACTTGGATCGACTGTTGTCCTTCGATTTCAACGCACCACCAAGGGAGAAGAGAGTGCTTCTCGCCTTCATCAGCACCTCAGTGGGCAAGCTTTTCGGTCGTTGCTTCTCATTGGACATCTTGGATGATAAATAGTCGAGCTCATGTGATTATTTTATATTATCTGTTATATAGTTCCGAGTTGTTGAGATATTGGATGTGACGCGCACTCACACATTGATCACCATAGAACAACTGAAGTGGCTACGGCATGGTCGGCGCGTGCGTCGCGCGTTCCTTCAAGCACCGCAAATAAACACATTCGCGTTATCCCACCGACTACTCCCGTGTCGTACGCTTTTGGACGATTCAATAGAATGTATGTATTAGAATACCGTTCATACAATAATTATGTGTATGTGTAGTTTACATAAAATATTTAACCAAATAGAGGACAATAGTAGCGCTGGTCACAAGCGTACCACTGTAAACGCAACAGATTGTAGGTTCGATTCCCACTTGAGGGAATAAAATATTTTATATTTTTAATAAATCGCTACGTCATTCAACAGGTATCCCTCTAGAGTTCGGTGAAAAGAGTGGGACGGAATTGTCTTAATGAAGATCGGAGTATCTTAGCACTAGGTTCCTAGGTTCCATCTGTGTACCCATTGTATAAAATTCTCAAGTGTACATGTACTTGTATCTGCAAAACTCTATATGTTAACAGTTACGAGGTGCGAAAAGGGGGGGCTTCGAGTGCAAGGAGCGATTACTTCTGACGGGGCGGCTTTTTTACGACCGAATGAATCTTTCGAAACGAAATGAAAGTCGAAGTAAATGAAATTCCCGATTATACAGTCTTGACTCACAATTTGCTGATTTGTTTTGTAATTATTTCCACACTGGATACAGATGAAAGCAGTATCTTCAAATGAAATTTGGTCGTTTGTAAACTAAGATTGTTAATTTATCGTTAAATAGAAATTAAATCTTCAAAGTTTTAATTAAACTAGAGAAATAAATGTAACTGTATTTAATGATGTTAGATAGATCTACAGATGGAATGGATATTTGTTCACAGCAGGGTATAGAGAGGGACAGTTTTCCATTTTCCGTCGAATTCTGGAGGCAATACGTGTTGAGTGGCGGGATTCAACGCAGCGATTTGCTTAGACACCAGAGCGAAGAAATGAAAATATTAAATATTTCATTTTAACCAACGGGAATCGAACCCAAAACCAATCGCGTTTACATTCACACACTTATGGGCTTGCGCCACGACTGGCTAATCTGGTGTTATTGATGTTCTAAAAATCTATTAATTATAACTCCTAAATCAATCTTAAGAGTTTTCAAACAAAACTGTAAAAGCAACACAACTTATTTCTAAAATATTAATATAAAAATTACTATCTCCATCCTACTTCTGTTCATTATATCCATATCAAAACCCAATCCCAAGTTGGCTGTAAAGTTATCCTATTTTCCGATCTGGACGCCGGCGCCGCCCTCAGAGCGTGAAACATAATCATTGTAAACTTAGTCTATTTGCCTTAGAGTAAGGTGCAGATGATTTTCACTCACAGTTATAGGATAAGTTTGTAATACGATTGCATGTTGTGGGAAAAGTTGCGATTTTATAATAGTATAACAAATTTGATAGAACTTTTCTCATATGCAATTTGTTTGTTTGGAGTTTAAATATTACATAAGCTCGACTCATTGATATGTAGATATGGTTTGTAATTTTAGATATTTCTGTATTATGCTTAATTACGACGAAAGTATATACTTATAGTTTGTTTGGTTAGTAGGTGTAGCTTTATGTGACGAATGTATTTAAATATTTAGTAAAAGAAATTGTTATTATTACAAGGCTTGTTAGTTAAATGCTCTTGCTCTTTTGAACTTTCAAATTTAAAGAAAATTTCATAAAAAACGTTGTTTATGCGAAAACTACCGTTATTAGTACTCCAAAACAGCAATATAAGATGAACCTAGGGCACATTATTGTATTCTTATAGATTCTAAGCAACTGAACAAATTTCAAGTAAATCAGTCAAATCATTAATTTTCCACGTAATGTATGTATATGTAATTAACTAGGTTCAAACGAGGCAACATTAAAGTACCTATAGTAAAATTACTCTTCGCGTGGATTAATCGCTATCAAAACGTAAAAGTCAAATATATGGCGAAATACAAGATTTATATTACCTGTAAACTTACACGCGGATTCAACAAGTCTTTGATAGTTCGAGTACCTACAGATTTGTAAATAAATTTATTTGTTTTTGATGGTTTTGAAGTATATATATTTAGATTTTTGTTTTCGTTTATTTTCGATATTATGGTTTGTAGAATAAACAATGCTTATAATATACTAATAAGCAATGTTCTTATAATTATTGATTAGTATAGAAAATTAAAAAGGTTAAGATGAAATTGAACTTTTAGTCTATATGTGACCACAAACTGTAAGGTATTCGGAAAGTCGATTTATTTAAAGGTAATAGTATTATGCTTGGAAAATTTTTACTCTTCTTTCTTTTTTACTTATTGGCTAAAACAGTTTTATTTAATGTGTATATTAAAACAATTATAATATGTTCATCACCACAAAATGAATTAATATAAAAAATACTTTAATTCCACAACAACACAACAACTTTGACAAAAAAGCAGTATAAAAACTCTATTTTTGTAGTACAACAACGCTACCCCAAGGAAGAATAAATAATATAAAAGAAGTGATAGTGCCAAGACACTGTTGGAGGAAATAGCCACAAAAAAGTCTATGAACCGAGTTCACAGAAAGTCGCGTACGTATGTGTTAGTGATTAATGGACTATAAAACTCGTTTCATATCAGATATATAAGCAGGTGGTATTTAGAGATTGACCAATTTAAATCACACCGTCATACGCTTTGATCCACATTTTATTATATTCTATACGGGTGTGAGTGTTTGCACACTCTGTTTTGTGTTTTTTATTCTCAATATCTTTTCTTTTTTTTTAAATGGAACCTGAGAACCTAGTGTTAAGGCGGACTGTTCCCTATTAAGACATTTCCGATACTCACTTTCCTTAAAATTTTCGAGGAATTGTATGTTGAGTGGCAGAACTTAACGCCGCCGCGTTGTTACCAAAGCGAGGAAATGAAAATGTTAAGTAAAACCCCCCGAGTGAGAATCGAACCCACAGCCGTCGTAAAAGTCGCATTATGCCCTTGCGCTACTACTAACTATGTACTAAATCGAAAACTACCGTTATTAGTACTCCAAAACAGCAATATAAGATGAAACTAGGGCCCATTATTGTATTCTTATAGATTCTAAACAACTGAACAAATTTCAAGTAAATCAGTCAAATCATTAATTTTCCACATAATGTATGTATATGTATATAGATACGGTCTCACCATGTTGTCCATGATTGTTATAAATCTTTCCAACATAATTTTGCTAAATTGTTTATTTTTTACTTATGTAATAATTTTCATCAAATACCTATTTGTATTATTATTTCATTTCATTGAGTTAAAATATTAAATATTGTTTGAAATTGGAAGCGTTTTTTTTTTTTAATATATTGTCTATATGTTTCTAAATTATTCGGAAAGAGATTCTACGTAATTGCAATAAGCATATTAATAATTTTAACATAATTACGCCATAATTTAACATAATTACGCCATTTCACCACCACCATCACCCAATAACAATACTTCACACGAGCTTCCTTCCTTTTTCACCTATATTTTTTTTTCATCTATAGAGAAAGAAATAACTATTACGAAGCAATAGTATCAATAGCAAATGCTTCACACATACAATATTTTGTTTTTATTTGAAAATAAAACCATTCTAGTAAGCGGTTTTTTTTACATTGCAGTATAGGATAGAGGGAATCTCAATTTTCGAATTATTCATTATTGAGTTTCGTAACTCAACACCGCGTCTCATAACACCTTCCTGTATGCGAAAATAAAAAAAGCTTATTTTTTATTATATTTTATATGCGCTCGCTCCATATAATGCTGACGAATCCAACTACGTCAGCGCTAGTTACGTTTGGTAGTTTCGTTTTTGAATCATGATATTTTTAAAATTTTATTTCTATATTTAAATTTCATTTTCTTTATTGGCACATATTCTGTTCGTCGTTTGAATAGTTTTTGACTTTTTGATTCCTGTTTTTAAAAAAGCGTTTAGGTATAGAACTTTATCTTAATATATACATAAAATATTTCAATAACAATATCATTACTGTGTTAGAAATACAAAGAAAAATTAACAAAACAGCGATAAAAACATGTAAATTTCACATAAATGAATCCATTTCCTTTTGATCTAGTATCTTCTAAACAACAAATGATGCAAAAATAAATTAGCAAAATTTTCCTATAAGAAAACCGTCAGGCTTTGTCTAAGCAAAGCCTCTGCCACGTCAAGCGTTAAATGTGATTATCTGGAGAATACCCTCGTTGAAATTCATTTTCGAAAAACATGTCACTTACAGAGGTGATTTATTTAAATTATGTATAAACCAGTTCCAGAATGGCGAATTATTCTGATGGGTTCTGACAAATTATAGCCTGCAGCTAAGTTTGAGTCAACTCTAAGGTTCCTCAGGTATATTGAAACCCTTTCTTAGTACTCTCGTACAGCTACTAGAGTCTGTTCGTCATTATTTGGTTTTGGAAAAGTTTTTATACAGCAAAATATGGTGTTAGGTTCCGCTACTCTATACAAAGTTTCTAAAATAGGTCAAAAGCAGAGAAAATGAAGCGGAGATATTGAAGAAAGAAAGAAAGGAGAAAGTAACGCTCCCAATGTCATACTTGGTAAATTATCTCTAAAAAAGAACGTCAATGCGATTTGTGTTATACAATTTCACATAGAGAATATTCAATATAAAACATACCAAACATAAAACATAGCAACAAGGCAAAGAGCGGCGTTAAGTTTCGCTACTCCACACGCCACGAATCGAAAAATTAACGGAAAGTGGGGTACAAAGTGTCTAACACTAGGTTCCCTCTATCTACCCTGCTTGATGCGGGAAAGAATATTGTAACCGCTTACCTTCCTGCTACTCTTAAACACGTTGCACTTAAAAACGTTAGTCGCCCCATCCCTGGCGATGTAAGAGAAGATCTTTAAATCTGAACTGTCGTGAGAGACGTAGAAGATGCGATAGATTGGATGATGCATTATCTCGATACACTCTGTAGTAGAGTTCTTGTTGCGGCTGAAGAATTTTGGTCTCTGTGAACAAAAAAGATATTTTTTATATAGTCACTTTTAGAATAATTTTATTTCAGCTCCACGCTGTATCCCGTAGCAGGATAGGCAGGGGGACTCTGGGAACCTAGAAGACTCTTCGTTCCCATTAGGACACTTCCAACACCAAACGACAACGGTACGCCGCGCTTTGCCTATTTACAAGAGCGAGGAAATGAAAATAGTATGTATTTCTTTTCCTCGAGTGGGAATCAAACCCACAGTTGTGCCCCTGCACCACGACTGACCTATATTGTATATAGAACAATTGTAATAAAAAATATTTTTGACTGTTACTACTAATAAGAATATCCCATCAAAAACATAAATGTCAAATGAAAGCCAACTTCAGTAATAAAATATATGCTTTCAGTGATAAAAGAAGTGAGATGTATTACACATAAATCAAGTCTCCAAGTTGTAAGAAGAATGGGCATTTTCAGTTGTTATAAAATATTTTATATTGTTAAAAATAAATTTCAGGACTGACCATTGAACTTGGCATACATTTACATCTACCATTACAAGTGCTTTTCCTATAGGAAGCTACTACGGCACGAAACTCAATAGTTGCTCTTGTTAAAACATAGTTTAGTGTAAGCGCTTCATAGGACATTTCTGTTTGCCGAATAAACCAAGTAGTACACCATTGTGATAATACACTTCTATCTTAATATTGTACAAATCTACTGCAGCCTTTATTTCGGAAGTAGCTCCGTACGTAGTTAAGTAAATCATGTCTTATTTAGAAGAGTAAGGATTACCGTTTCGAGCGCTAGTGTAGATACTTAAATCATTCCAGTTACGACATACGTTCCTACTCTACTATAGTCTCGCGCAATTTATTAATTTGTTGTATATCAATACGCTCATCAAAGAATATGCAATAGCATGGAAGAGACAGCTCCCACCGGGAGGCATTGGAACATTTCGGTGTAAGGTTCTTGTTTCACCCACAAGCAATTCTATTGAACGACTCATTGTTCAACATGTCTTGGAAAAAATATAAACAATAAGTTTAAGTGCTGACAGTACAAATCTGAATTGATATGATCCCAAGGTCGACTTCGTTCTCTGCCGTTTTCACAAGTGTTTCTAAAACCAGTAAAATCATGAAACGCAGGCCAAAAAAACTATTAAAATATGAGCGCCTTCGTACAATAAAATATATCTAATATAATTTGGTATTTACTTTTTATTATGGTGAATAATATTATGTTTTATTACTCTTAAGATAATATTTAATTGTATATGAAAATAGATTATATTTATCTATGAATCTCGATTATAGTTATTATTTTGTTGATTAAATGACAGTTGTCAGATTAGAAAGTAATTAATGTATGCTGCGTTTAAAAATCTGATATATTTATTATTATTTTTTTCTAATTTTATTATTTTGTTGTTAAGTTAACACGCAATGCCTCCAGAATTCGATGGAAAGTGGAGTTATTGAGTGTCTCAACACTAGGTTCTCTCTGTCTACTCTGCTGTGTGTTGAGTGGCGGAACTCAATGCCGCACTTTGCCTCCGTGGAAATATTCTTTTCAGCTTCATGAAGTATTTCGCGCACACCAGGGTAGGCAGAGGAAACCTAGTGTTAAGACACTCCGTTCCCCACTTTCCGCCAATTTCTGGAGGCATTCTACACCGCGCCTTGCCTCGACACCAGATCGAAGAAATGGAAATATAAGTTTAAATTAATATTTCATTTCCTCGAGGGGGAATCGAACTCGCAACCAGTCGGTTTTTTAGTCACGCTTTGTGCCCCTGTGCCACGACTGACCTAACAGATAGTATATTATTATTAAATTTTATATATATTTCTATCAATATAATTTATTTTTTTATATTTATTTTTTTGTTTTTTTTTCTGTTTTAGGGTTCTGTACCTCGAAAGCAATAAAACAGAACCCTTATAGGATCTTATATAGGACTTAGTACTTAAATATTGTAATAATAATTTAATATCCAATACGTTAATCGACTATGCAAATACTCTTAATATAATAAGTACTAAAACATGTGTTTAAATTATAATAAATAATAATGAAGGATGTTAATCCATTTATTATATTTTTATATTTTTACGTGAAGCCCTTGAAGTCCACATGATGGCAGGCTTTCTCAGGACATAAATTAGAGTCATTTTCAGCTACAAATGGAGACATATTTTATCTTAAGATATACTTGAAAGCATCGTGTTGTTTTAGATGGCTTACGTAAGTAATAGTGAAGTTAGTCTACTAAACAAATAAAATATTTACTAACGCCTGACATAAATTAAAGCAACATATATAAATAATGCATCGCTCTTATTTCAATCAGGCGCTAAGCCTAAAAATCAATTATCATGAACTTTGATTGCTATTCTTTCATTACAGGCACTATAAGTAAATGTTCCTAATTGAATCTATTTATTGAAAAATTATAAGAAAATATTTAAAAAATACTAGTTTCGGGTTTTTCCCTTTATATACACCCAATTACTTAACCGGATGCTAAATTTTACTATTCTAGGTCATCTGGAAGTTGGTTAGAATTAAGGTCTACAGGTCAGTCAACCCCCCTAAAAATTAACGATTTTTGGACGTCTGTATCTAAATAACTGTTTGAGCTGTGAAATTTTATGCACGTATACAAGTAGGGGATCTAAATATTTGAGCGAAATATGACAGGTTTAGATGGAATATTTTTTGAGTTACGAAAAGGTAAAAAGTGGCTTCAAATGGTTCGTGTAAAATAACACACGGTGCTGCTCGCCAGTTCTGTTTATAAAAGAACTTGGCACGCGCTTCCGCGCGTTTTAAATTTATAAATTTGTAAGATCATTTATATTGTACTAATATGTGTGGTATATTATACTTTATATAGATAAACGAACGGGAACAGAGTGTCTTAGCACTAGGTTTCCTCTGCCGCTATATGCTGTGTGCGGGAATCAGCGTGAACCTCATTTAATTTGATTGTTTTTTAACAAATAAAATATTTTAGATTGCCTAAAAATTCCATTTAATAATTCTAAAATTATTTTGAAGCTGGTTAAGATTATTTTTATCTAAACAAAAATATAATTCACGCCATTCACGTCATATATATTACCGGGATCAGAATAATACCAGGAACGTGCACTTTCCATGGAACTAGGATAACTTGTGCTAACACAACTACGGAATTGTCTTTGTGAAGTGTATATTGAAATATTGGTTATTCTCCATTATTGTTAGAATACTTCTTGTATTATATACTATAATAAAAACTTTTATTTACTTATATTCATACTAGTGGGCCCGTACGCGGCTACGCCCGCTTGAACTATACGAATATTTATTAAATACTAGTGGGCCCGGACGCGGCTACGCCCGCTTGAACTATACGATTATATATTAAATATATTTATGAAATTATTTTCGGTTTTCAATAGAATTTGTAAGAAAATATAAGCCTAAATAATTAAAATAAGTTAAAAAAGAATAATAAGTGGAGATTTATTATTAGAAAAAATATCTGA